>NCQT01033995.1:52993-68350 GCA_002740465.1 Stenocereus thurberi | reverse complement strand
AGTTCTTGAGTGCATATAAGCTAATTACTGAAGTCATGCAATGCATATTGCCTAGAATTCGCTCTGTATGGCCATGTGAGCCAACCATCTAATTTATCAGTCGTCTTATAGTTGGAGTTGTTTATTTTCTTTTGGGATGTAAACCCCAGTACTCTGGATGTGTGATCCATTGAGTTGTACTTTTCATTTCTTTCTATTATTGAACTGTATTGTTTGGTATACTCCGCGTGTATGACCCGTAGAGTTGTGATCTCCAGCATTTGCCATTGAGTTATAAATATATGTATGCACGTGTAGCAAATGCAGGAACCCACTGTAAGGCTATAAGCCTGGTTTTAGCCCCTTTTTAGGCAGAACTCTGTCTATTTCACCCCTGAATTTAAGTAGGAATTAAGAATTTTTTGATACTTCTAACCCTAGGGATTGGGGGTGTTATAGCTTATATGTACAGCTTCTCAACTATTGAGAACTTGATGAGGTGATTTACCAGCCAAAGGAACTGCATGGGTCTATTTTGACTAGATTTGCTACATCATTTACCACTCGTTCCTTCATTTGTAACCTTAAAAAAAAAACAACAACTTGAGGTAGATGGTGACTTCTTAAGAAGTGGAGCAATCATAGGTTGATCCAGATTTGGGTCAACAGTATCTATGGCCACTGTTAGCCTGTGGTAGCCTGAATCTAATCCATGATAATCACTTTACTTAATCTCAATTTAACAGAGTTAAGCACCGCATTTCAATTTGACATTTAAAGTATTTATTCTATCATATGTTGAGATGAAAAAGTGGCCTTGAAATAAGATTGAGTAATGTTTTGTATGTATTCATTCAATATCTATAAATAAATATAAGTTAAAATATTTATAAAAGTGATTAAAATTCATATTCTTCGTGCAAGATGTTAATTAAGAATAATTTGTATAATTTGCTTATTTATGCTGTAAGAATAAAACAAAAATATGAATAAAAAATTAAAAACAAATACCGAAGTCCATATAATCTGCATAGTCTGAACCTAATCCAAGCTAATTATTCTTATTAATCTCAATTTAATTTAATTAAATTAAGCGCCATATTTCAGTTCAACATTTGATGTATGTATGCAACTGTAGGCCGAAAGGATAAAGTGACCTCGAAATAAAATTGAGTTATGCCCGTATAAACTCGTTCATAACTTGTAAATAAAAAACAAACAAATAAAGATTAGCCCAATTACAAAGATGGGCAAAAGTCATAATTTTTCATGGAGCATATATGTAATTTGTTCACCTATGTTAAGTAACAAAGCCATAATGTGAATAAATGAAATATTAATAAACACAAAATTACATGTCGGTCAAATGGGCAAGAACCATAAGGATACTGATAATAGGATATCCCAAATATTAGTCCAAATTGTAGCCTAAAAATTTATTTGTTAAGAAAAGAAAAAAATAAAATAAAATGAGTGAAGCATGGTCAAATATCTATAAATTAAGGGCAAAAGTTGTATCAAATTGATTTTTACTAAAACAAAATCAAGCTTTTTTTTAACCTAGCCACGAGCCCCCCTTTTACTGCTTTACACCAAACCCATATACCGTGCCTTACGAATCTTCATTCCCTTCCCTGTTTTCCCTACTGCTTTGCCAGACCCAGTACCAACTACCAGCACTAGTTGCCAGCCATCGGGTGTTGGCGCTGCCATTTGCAGTCGCACTTACTACTGCTCTCTACTTGGCCTTAAGTGGTGGTTGCAAAGATGAACTGTAAGTTCTCCTCCATTTATTTTCACCATTTATGCTCTTGATTTAGTTGGTGGATATAGTTGTGTCAAAGTACAGTTGATTATGATAATTTAAGGGTTGGAAGGTATGGAGGATCAAGGGTGTTTGTGGATAATGAGGGTTGCTAGTGAGTTTATGCCCATAAGATTTGATTTGGTGAAACTTTGTGAATTACGTATGTGATTGAATCAAAATTCAAAGGTTTTGATGTGTGGGTGTTGGGTGGTTGCCATGAAGGAGTTAAGGTTGAAGAAGAAAAGGTAAGAGGAAGTATAATTTGGGAGGATTTTGAAATAAGTTTATTAATAAGTTTATTAAAAATTTTGTAAGTTTAGAATTTGGTGGCCTTGGAGGTTTACACCGATCTCAATGATTATTCAGGCATCAGTAGGGTTCCACTTCTAGATAATAATCACTAAAGTAGTTTTAATTATATTCTTTTCCTCTTCTATCTTGAAATTATAATGAGTTGAAATGCAGGTGCCCAACTACATTTCTATGAAAGTTCAATTTATAGTATGGGAATAAACGTGCTGGGCTTCAGCTCATTTCTCGAAGTATTTTTTGTGTTTTATGTTTTAGGTGATGATTCAGTGAACAGTCCCCTCCCTAACAAGTCCGAAGGAAGAAAAGCTCTGTGACCTTTGTTACTTGATGCCATTAGATATACATAGTGGATTTTGGCAAAGCATAAAGAATTGGCAGAGCTCAAAGGTCATGCTGGGCTAAATTTAAATAAGCATGTCTAGTGTGGTGTACTAGGAGACACTTAATCTGATATATTCTAGTTATGTTAAAGTTGTAGCTTGTAGTTGACGTCAATGCTTTCAACTTAGTAATACTTGCAAAATGAAACTGCTTCAGTTAAAGTCGTGTAGATATTATACAGCCTTATCTGACTTAGAATGATGCTAATGCCTCCAGTCATTGAGACTTCCATTGTAACCATGGTATTAAGTAATCATATTAAATTAATTGAGTAATTACAAACTAGGAGCATTATAGTTGTGGTATCAGAGTCAGGTTTAAATGCCATTTTGATCTATATGGTGTTTATGAGTTGTGTTAGACAAGCTAAATAAGATGTTGACTATGAATTCATGCATATGAGTGCATAAAAAGGATGCTTTAGTAAATGTTTCCCTAGTCTCAGCCCTTGGTATTAAGGCCAACAGCATAGTTAGGTAAAATCTTGGGAACTCCATTATTATAAGGTAGAGAAAAGAAGCATTGAATTGACCTTCTGTTGACGTAAGTATCCTATAGAAGTTTCCCAAGCTCACAACGATAATTTGGTGGAATTTGGGGTTGCCCATTGTTTTATGAGGATGAATTTAATTTAGAGGATTAATTAAGATCTACAAACATACTTAATGCTTGGGAATGGTTTTATTTAAGATATGATATGAGGATCCCATTCGCAACTTCTTATGTGATTAATTACACCTAAGTTTCTAGATATGCGAAACACATTATGCTGCAACATCCGTATGTTGAATCAATACAAAATAGCTATTGCAATACTGCAATAGTTTATACGCCTAAGGGCTTACCATATTGTTATATGTGATTTGCAATAATAATTTGTTANNNTGATTTATGTGATGTCAATCCAATAGCTTATGCTATGCTACTTGGTACTATAAGGGAACGACAAGATAATGTTGTCATAAAAAGGAAGTTTTATTATTCCTCAATTTCCAAATTATTTGAACTTATATAAGCTATCGTATGCTAGGTGTATACAAGTCATCATACTCTAAAGCATGCTTTACAACTATGTAGGTAATAAAGAGGTGTGGCATGTTTAGATGTGTGCTGCTAATTGACATTGCAACTTTACGCTATTGACTCAAGTTATGCAAATAACCATGCCTCAATCAAGATGATAGTAGATATCGAAAACATTGAAATGTAAACAAGAAAACCCCTTTTGACATTTGAGATTACATAATGTGGTTAAGGCTATACAACCCACACTCATTATGAGACTAGAACAAACCTTAAAGGCACTTAAAAATTATTAAATGTGGACCTTAGTGTCAAGACGTTCATAAGAGGTTCTAGCGAAATGGCATAAATAATTCCTTATCCAACACTAGTGGATCCAGTGATGGGTGATATTGGGTTAAGTTATGCTCATTAATATTCGATCGTGCAAAATAAGTTAAGTTGAGAGAATTTTATTATGCTGTGTACGAGGTGATTTAGCGAGCAGACTCTTAGGATTAACAAGCACTAGACAAAAGGAAAAAAAGGAAAAGAGAGAGAGGGGGGACAGAGAGAGAAGAGAGAAGAGAGAGTGAAAAGAGAAAATACTTGGACATCGGATTCATCAATAAAGTAGAAGTGATGGTTAACAATTTAACATACTCATTTTGTGGAAAACGATTATTCACACAAGAGGAACCATAGGAAAAATGCTTGAGGGCATGCTATATATAAGTACAAATTCTTTTAACTTTGTATACCCGAAGTTCTAGAGGTCATAATTTATATTTTAGCTAATAAGTGGGCAAGGTTCATGGATAAGATTTGAGGAATAGATAATCTATAGAGAAGTATAATATGAGTACAATAGTTCTATGGTTGAACTCAAAGCCCTTGTTGTTATGGCATCACCACTCATGGTACTAAGGAATTGAAACTGATGACCCAATTATGTATTACATGCACTCTATATGATTATTACTAGTGATTTTATAAGATGGAGATAGCAAATCAACAGGGTATTACCAAGACATAACTCTAAGTACAACATGAGAGGATTATAAGGCAATAAGATATAGGAAATCCCTATATAAAGGTTAACAACAAATTTCTTTTAAATATGTCAAATCTACGTAACTTTAATTGCATGAGTCCCTATATTGATATAAAAGAGTCTATAGTGACCCTTGGCAAACTAATAATACCCTTTTTGGTAAGATAACATTATTTAATTGTGTATCCTTTGCTGGGAATCCTTGATCTCTTTGATTATACCCTAGAGCTAGCCACACTCTTATTCTAAAATAACATAGTTTAACTCAAATTCCTTTTTAGAATCATATTAACCCCCTTTGCTTTACAAAATTGTTTGATCACCTTAACAATACTTTGTTGCATATCTTAACAATACTTTGTTGCATATCTTTTCTATCATTGAATTATATCATGACATTAATCTTTATATGAAATCCCCATCACTAAGGCGAGATATGTTCCTCTTGCTTAACTAATTATCTCTACTCAACTTACTTTTTATGATCATAGTTTGAATAATAACAAGATATTTCTTGCTCATAACCAACTTTAATTCTTGTTATTTTCTTTTGCCATTGTTCTTGAACCTAGTATCTTTAAAAGGATGGCCCCCTTACATATAAGTGAATTCAAATTAAGTATGTCGATTATCAAAGTCTATTTCCATTTGTAATACTTTAAACTCTTTTTTCTTAACCCTTTCTAGGGTTGCTCACTATATGCCGTTGTGGGCGTAACTTAAGATTTTATGGCAATGCTTTGAATATTACATCACCTTGTTGCTTATATCATTTGTAACCTTCCTATTTGTGCACCTGCAAGCTCTCCAGTCAGCTTTATGACCATTGTGACTTTTTCTTGTTATAATCACATAAACCTGCATGTGGGTTCCTACATAACTGATCAAAGGTGCCTTTGTTAAGGTCTCATCTCAAGTATCTACACCTCGCTTAATGCAGATGGATAATTTCACAGTCTGATTTTGGGTTAATAGCTTATATATACTATTCCTTGCAAATAATGACAATCGATCTACCTTAAATATTTGATCACCACTTAAATCATCTACTCTATTGTTAGTCTGGCCTTCAAATTAATATCACATTCTCTTTTTCTTGTGTAACTAGTGCTTGGAACTATTTGACTTTTACTATAATGGTCCATTTTAGAATTGTTTACACTCACAGCTATCCTTATTGCTTTTAGTCATTAATTTACTTCTCCCTTAGTCATCTTGATTTATTTTTTGGCATCATTTTTTTGTTGTTGCATCTCTTATTAATGCATAACATTTCTTTAAAAGATCCTAACTAATACCCAAACTTACCGATTAGTTTGTCTTTTGTATAGATTCTATTATTTCTATTAGCGTAGCTGCTTCATCCTGTGATATTAGACGGGGTGCTCTTCGCACACCAGAGCCTCAGTGAGCACAATGGCTTTGGCTATGATAGCATGGTTAGGATCTGAAATGATTTCCTAAGTTGTGAGGTAAGGAACATGTTATGCACATGTTCAAGATATACAGGTAGATCTAGTCGACAAGCTACAGGGTTCAATCTTTTAATAAACGGGTATGGTTTAATAGATCCTGGGCTCAATTTAGCTTGCAATTCAAACCTCCTTATACCTTTAGTTGGCAAAACTTTCTTAAAAAACTTATCATCTACCTGAAACTCTAGAGGTCTCCTTCTTTTATTAGCATGACTTTTTTGTCAATTCCAATGGTCTATTTTCAAGAGTCTACTGATGATGGTCACCTTATTGAGTGTTAAAGAAGATCTTCATGACTTAAAAGATGATTTTATCGTCAATGTCTGTCGTCATTTTACCCTGATGTTTCTTGTAGATTTCTCTACTAGTACTTTTACAACATCGACTGCTAGGAGTTCCATGCTTTCTTCAAATGCAAATATTAGTCGTAAGTCATGAAGTACTACAGGCTTCAACTTAAAAGAGTTGAATCCATAACATTTTTAGATGCTTGCCCATGTGACACTAACTGAACACCCAAGTTCTTAAGCCCTCTCAAGAGGTTCAACTGAGCAATCACTACAGTGTTTAGGTTATGTTGTGCCTTCCTAATCAGGGCATCTACCACAACATTTACCAAAGTTCCTTGGTGGAAGTGACTCTTGGTCATCTGACAAATGGCACGCCTTGAGATTACCTTGTGGACATCTCCACCCATATTGGGCCAATAGAAGTGCTCCTTGAGGATCTGAAAGGTCTTGTTGATGCCAAAGTGTCTGGCTAAGGCTCCTCCATGAGCCTCCTTGACAATCAAGCCCCTTAGAGAACTTTTGGGGATATATAACTTGTTTCCCTTAAAGAGAAAACCTTCTTGCAAGGTGTAAGTTCCATAGGTAGAGGGATCTTCAATCACCATCTTGAAATCTTCATCTTTTATGTACAAGGTCTTGATGGAATGGAAGCTAAGAATCATGCCCTCTAAGACCGATAGAAGAGCATACCTCCGTGACAAGTTATTAGCAACTACATTCTCTTTCCCACTCTTATGCTTGTAAGAAAAAGTGACGGATTGAAGGAATTCAACCCACTTAGGATGCCTTGTATTCAACTTGTGTTGGCCATTGATGAAAGACAGAGCCTTGTGATCCAAATGGAGTACAAAAGGCTTAGGCTTGAGGTAATGATTCCAATGCTCTAAAGCCCTTACAATGGCATAGAACTCCTTATCACAAGTGGAGTAGTTGAACCATTCAACTTCTTACTAAAGTATACAAGAGGCGCATGGCTTGAGTGAGAATCACCCTAATCCCAGCGCCACTAGCATCACATTCAACTTCAAAAAGAAGCTCAAAATTGGGTAGGGCCAAGATAAGGGCCGAACAAAGCCTCCCCTTGATGGACTCCAAGGCTCTTTGGGCGGCCTTAGTCCATTCAAGGGTACCCTTGTTCATACACTCGGTTAAGGGAGCCATAATGGAGCTAAAATCCTTGATGAATCGACGATAGAAAGAAGCTAACCTATGAAAGCTATGGACTTTCATGATGGTTGTAGGAATTGGCCAACTATTGATAGCCGCAACCTTGGTTTCATCAACTTGGATTCCCTCACCGAAGACAACATACCTAAGGGCAACAACTTGAGTAGTAAAGAGCTCACACTTCTCAAGCTTACCATATATAGCTTGTTGCCTCAAGACTTGGAACACTTTAGTGAGGTGTTCGATATGAGATGTCTCATCTTGGCTATACACCAAGACATCATCAAAGTGTACCACAACAAATGTCCCGATGATGGACCTCAAGACTTCATTCATAAGCCTCATGAAAGTACTCAAGGCGTTAGAAAGACCAAAGGGCATTACTAGCCATTCATATAACCCATACTTGGTCTTAAAGGCCATTTTCCACTCATCTCCTTCCTTCATCCGAATTTAATGATAACCACTCCTAAGGTCAATCTTGAAAAAGACCTTGGACCCATGCAACTTATCAAGCATGTTATCTAATAGTGGAATAGGAAGCCGGTACTTGATGGTGATATTGTTGATGGCCCTACAATCCATGCACATATGCCACGTGCCTTCCTTCTTAGGTACTAAAAGAGTGGGCACCGAGGAAGGACTCAAATTCTCCCAAATGTACCCATGATCAAGCAACTCTTGGACTTATCTTTAGAGCCATAATGGAGCTAAAGTCCTTGATGAACTGACAATAGGAAGAAGCTAACCCATGAAAGCTACGGACTCCCATGATGGTTGTAGGAATAGGCCAACTATTGATGGTCTCGGCCTTGGTTTCATCAACTTAGATTCTCCCACCGGAAACAACATACCCAAGGAAGACAACTTGACGAGTAAAGAGCTCACACTTCTCAAGCTTAGCATATAAAGTTTGTTGCCTCAAGACTTGGAACACTTGAGTGAATTGTTCCGTATGAGATGTCTCATCTTGGCTATACACTAAGATATCATCAAAGTATGCCGTAACAATCTTCCCGATGAATGACCTCAAGACTTCATTCATGAGCCTCATGAAAGTACTCGAGGCATTAGAAAGACCAAAGGGTATTACTAGCCATTCATATAACCCATACTTGGTCTTAAAGGTCGTTTTCTACTCATCTCCTTCCATCATCTGGATTTGATGATAACCACTCCCAAAGTCAATCTTAGAAAAGACTTTAGATCCATACAACTCATCAAGCGTGTCATCCAATCATGAAATAGGAAACTGATACTTGATGGTGATCTTGTTGATGGCCCTACAATCCATATACATATGCCACGTGTCTTCCTTCTTAGGTACCAAAAGAGTGGGAACTGAGGAAGGACTCAAACTCTCCCAAATGTACCCACGATCAAGCAACTCTTAGACATGTCTTTGGAGCTCTTTCGACTCATTAGGATTACACCTATAAGCCGGCTTGTTGGGTAAAGGAGCACCCAATAGGAGATCATTTTGGTGCTCAATTCCTCTTATAGGAGGGAGCCCCGGTGGTAGATCATTAGGAAAAACATTCTTAAACTCTCTCAAGAGTGATTGAGTAAGAGGGTGTAAGGGCTTCACTTCCTCACTTATGTTTCAACCACAAGTAAGGCAAATAAAGGTTTGCTCTTACTAATGGCTCTCCCTACCCTTATCTCACTCATAAAGAGGCTTTTCTCACTTCCCTTCCTCGGTTTAATTTTGAGAGGTTTGGGTGGTGAAGGGGGGTCAAAGTGAGGTTATGTCCCTTTAAATTAAGGGCATATGTGTTGGCATGCCCATCATGCATCACATGATTGTCATATAACCAAGGTTGACCAAGCAATATATGACAAGTATCCATAGGATGAACATCACAAAGGACCTTGTCAATGGGAGTCATAGAAGCCACATTGGTGCAACTACCTCTATCGATAATAAGCTCACACACCTTGCCTCCAATGGTACATCGAGTGTGGAAGATTTACTCCCTTTGAGTAGGTTCAAGGGGAGCCTCTTTGGCAGGGAGGGCTCTTCGATCACCAATAGCTCTCCAACATCCGGAATGGCTAAGGTGTGATCTTCCTCTTCAAACTCTTCTTCACTAGTTTCTTCCTGTACAACTTGGATCTCTTCCACCTCTCTAATAGAGAAGATTCTTTGATTGACATAATCTGCTTGGAACTATTCATAACCATGGCATTTGAAGCACTTCTTTTCCTCCAACCTCCTAGGAGGTTCACTGTGACTGAAAGTGTTACAGGACTTCTTCAGCTTTTCATATTGGGGTTTTAGGGTTTAATTTGAGGTCAGGGGTGAAAAATACGAATTTTCTAAAGTAGACCTTGAAATGGTAATATGAGGGACGAAAGAAATCGCGAGATTTGGAGATATTATCGAGAGTTTCTGAATAATTATGGATACTGCAAAGAAATTATAAAGTTTAGTGAGTTCAACAACTTTGATTTTGTATGCAAGCTTACTTGGGTTGGAAACCTGAGGTAAATAGGCATGAGAATGAAATTTGAGAAGTACGGTGGATAGTGACTCAAGATCGGTGTCTATCGAACCAAGCTAGGGTTATATGAGCTTTCCTAAACCTCACAACACCCTTAGTTGCATTAAACCTTTTATTATCCATTCAGAAATATCAAGAACCCATATTACATCTATATCTATTAAAGTCTTTTCATTATGACCTATATTATTTCACTTTGGTCTATTTTGCTCCAATTTGTTTTACATCGAGTTCAATGACCGTAACTCATTAGTTTTTAAATCATTTTAGTGTAACTTTTCTTATATTGAATTGCTTGGATTGTGGATGCCATTTTAATTAATCAATTTGCATCAAAGCTATAAATTATGGGAGTGAAAGTTGTTTACTAACTGCATCTACCTATAATTATATTTCTTAAGCAGAAACGAGGCCTGGTACTTCTTTCCTGTTATGCAAAAGTATTATCAAGTGAGACAGCATTTTAAAGATTGCAGATACATCCATTGACTGTATCTATAGAAATCAGAGTGTATTTATCAAAGTTATCATGTCTTGGTAAGTACATCAATGAATCAGTTTACACAGCAATTTATCATTTAATTAGTGACCCGTCAATTATCGTCTATAGGGCATTTACCCTTTAGTTACCCATACGGCTTTAGGCTAAATCCTCCGATCGGCTTAGCAGGTGCACACCTATCTATAGATAGTAATAATATCAAGGGGTTCACTATTAGATAATAACTAGCAATGTAGTTTTACATTCCTCTCATTCACTATTTTAACTTAAGATGAACTGCAAAGTGGGCACCCAACCAATTTATGCAGAGATCATTTAACAATACAGGAACTCAGGTACTGAGGTTCACGTCACAGTTCGAAATGTTTTTCATGTTTTGTTTTAGACAAATGCTGGTGAATCATCGTCATGTTAGCAAACCAGCTGGAGAAAATAAGTTGAGGAAGGGAATCTAGATAGATCAACAGCGACATAGTATTGCATATTTTTGGAGCTGTATTTTGAAATTTTTAGTAAATGGAGGTGTGAATTTTATGGTGAATTGCTTTAGTATGGTATATAAACCTTATGATGGTCAACAGTTGATTGCATATGGTTTGGTCATGTGTGAATGTGTATGGTTGAAGTTTGATTTGTCCTATCTTTAGAATTTGCTTCCTTCCATCGTTATTTAATTTCCCATTTCATTTCAAAACTTTAGAGTTTTGTGAATCTTGAGGAGCGCTTATACCTTCTTTCCAGCATGGTTCACCATGTCTTTAAAACTTTTTGCTAAATATCATGTTGCTTTACTTGAACTTGTTTCATGTGATTAAGAGCATATTCCTGCGATTTCATTTTATAACAAATCCTAAATGTTCTGTACTCCGCTTATCCAAACCTATTTGTTGCACTTGTTATATTGATTGTGACTAAAAGTTCACCTTTGAAACTCAATTGCTACTATATTGCTTGTAATTCAACTGCTAAATCTAAGTACAGCTGAACCACCTTTTTCTTCTGAAATGGTTTAAATGTTTTCCTTTAAACCTCTCTTTGATCATTATCTATTGCCCTATGTTGGACGTCATCATTACTCCATTTCTTATAATTAGTTCTATATTTATTATTTTTATATTTAGCCACACCCTAGGTGTGAAGATTATGGGAGCAGTCCATCTCTTATTCCTTGTATGACTAAATAACCCCTGTTCATTCCTAGTTATGTGGTGGTCTAGACAACTTGAATGAGCAATAAGAATTTTATTGAACGGATTTAAGTAAGCCAGTAATCTTGTCTTCCTCTTTTGGATATTCTAATATTTCTTATTTTTTGAACAACACAATTGGATCTATAACTCAACATTCTAAATACCCACCCTGATCGGGAAAGCGTATAACACTCATCCTCGTCATCGATATTGCTCAAGAGGTGTTGACTATCTACTAGTTTCTCATGTGATCCATATTTGAAAAGCATGATTCTTCTTGCATCTGTTTTTTAATTCCTAATACACTTATTGCTATCTTTATTGTAGGCATTCCATGACAATTTCCCCTTTATCATCATTTCTAACTTCTTTGTTAATTTCTTTTTATGCATAATGACTCACCTTATCACCATTTTGATGGTTCTTATCCTTAGTCACGTTCATAATTAATGTTGAATTTAGACCTATATCGAACCTTTGACTAGGCAGTTGATGGAAGGTCACGTAAATAATCAAGTTAAAGCTACCAGGTATAATAAAAATATCCCCTCAATGCTACCCCAAAAGGGACTTAGACTCAAGACACATGATGACATCAAATCTCAAGACAGAGCCAATAATTTATTCCTTAGTAGGTATCTAATACAATTAAGAACATAAATTGAGAACCTTTTAATTACAGCAGGATCTCAAATAATGGCTAGCTGTATTGAAACAGGTTAGATGAGGTGTTAATTATAGAGTTTGAAATAGTCCAAGAGATTCAGGAACATATCAAGTCTGCTCAAAGCCAGCAAAAGAACTATGTAGATAGAAGGAGGAGAACATCAAAGTTTTGGATGGGGGATAGAGTATTCTTAAAAGTTTCAGCAGTGAATGATGTGAGCAGGTTCGGGATCAAGGAGAAAACTAAGCATAAGGTGTATCGAATCCTACGAAATCATTGAAAAGTTAAATCCAGTGGCTTATATATCGGGTTTACTAGCAAAACTCCAGCATGTGCATAGTGTTCCATATTTTATAGCTAAGAAAGTATGTTCCAGACCCAAATCATGCTGTTGTGATAGACCCTATAGAGATTGCGGAGAATTTGGTTTTTGAAGAACATCCTATACAAGTCCAAGATTATAGAGTTAAATAGCTTCATAATAAAAGCATCCCACTAGTCGAGGCTCTATGGGCTAATCATACCTAATTTGAATCCACATGGGAGACAGAAGATGATATAAGAAACAAAAACCCACATTTGTTTGAAGGAAATCTGAGATTCGTAAGTTTGGAGGACAAAATTATATTTAAAGGAGAAGACAGTAATAGCCCGAACCTAATCCATGCTAATTACTATGATTAATCTCAATTTAATTTAATTTAATTAAGTGGAGAGCTATATTTCAATTCATCATTTGATATATTTATGTAATTATAGGTTAGAAAGATAAAATGGCCTCGAAATAAAATTGAGTTATGCTCCGTATAAACTCGTTCATAGCTTATAAATAAACAAACAAACAAATAAAGACTAGCCTATTCATAAATGTGGGTGGAAGTCATAATTTTTCATAGAGTACATATATAATTCGTTCATCTATGTTATATGACAAAGCCATAATGTAAATAAATAAAGTTGCAATTTTTCATGGAGTAATAGCCCATTTAAGCCCCCTCCTTTGCTGCTTTACGCCAACCAGACCCAGCATCGACTGCCAGTACTTGCCGCTGGTTGTTTACAACCGACATAACCTCTTCCCGCTGCTCTGTACATAGCCTTAATTGGTGGATGCAAAGGTAAAACCTAAATTCTCCTTTGTTTATTTTGACCATTTATTATCTTGATTTAGTTGGTGAATATGTTTTTCTAATTTAGATAAGTGCAAAATTGTGTCAAACTAGGGTTGATTATGATAATTTTGAGGGTTGGAAGGAATGGAAGGTTATTGGTGTTTATGGAGAATGATGACTGGTAGTGAATTTGTGCCCATAAAATTTGATTTGGTGAAACTTTGAGAAATTGTGCGTGTAATTGAATGAAAATTTAGGGGTTTTGATGTGTGGGTGTTGGGTGGGTTCCATGAAGGGGTTAAGGTTGAAGAAGAAAAGGTAGGAGGCAATTATTGATGAATGTCATGTTTGTATAGGATTTCATGAGTGTTTTGGAGTCATTTTAGGGGGATTTTTATGCTTAATTGTGTGATTTATGCCCTATTTCTATTATTATGCTTGGTCTCGCTTGTTTGAGAAATGTTTGCAAATTTTGATCTTGTGAACCAAAGAATGTTGGTAGAATGAAGATTTTGAGGCCTTATGGTTTAAAAAAAGATAGCAAAAGAGATCCAAAGACACCCAACATGGACAAACCGTGGTCAGAACCATGGTCCAGGGAAATGCAAGAGCAACAATAGATCAAGAAAAGGTGAGCCACCAGACCAAAGGGGACCATGGTCTGACCATGGTGGAGACTAGGGCCCCTGGCCTACCCCATGGTCTGACCTTGGTGAGCCTTATTCTTCTGAGTTAGCTTGTTTTCTTTGCGGCTTTTCGTGTTCCAGGCATTTTGGGACGTTTGTTGCTTTCATTTCTGCGATGATAGCTCATTTTTACCGCTTCTTTGGCAGCTAATTCTATCATTTATCATCATCTTCCATCCTAGTTTCACTATTAGAAGAAATTGAAGTCAGAAAAGAGCAAAGATCAAGCAACTGTTCAAAGGCTTTGGAGGTAGATTGAAAGATTGTCATCCGGGCTACATAAATAAGCGTTTCGTAGCTTCTCTTTTCATTTAACCTCTCATTAGTTTAGATTAAGAACTTATAGATGTTTTATTTGTTAATTTTAGTAATGAGTGAGTAGATTTCTTAATCTAGGTGTTACAAAGCTGAACCGATGTTGTTGATTTTACTAGTTTAATCTTTGTACACTTTTAATCCTTGCTTGGTTGTCTTAATATAGTCCTTGAATCTTGATTGCCATCATGAAATTTTTTTCCAACTTCTTAAATGTATATTAGATGCTCGATCGAAGTACTGAAGGGTGAAGATTAGCATTGGAAAACTTAGACTAGACTTAGTTTAGTAATCACTTAACAAAGTGTTATGGATTAGGTAGTTTTAAGATAATTAAGTTCTTAATCTTGATTTAATTAAGATCTAGCGAGAGTTATTAATTAGTTTGATCAAGTTAATTTACTCCATTTTGAAGAAAGTTGTGAATTCTCTAGCATTATCGACCATGAATTAACCACCATAGAGAAAAGGGCTCGTTAGACTAATTGTTAGGTGATGTTTCCCCTAGATGTTTTAGCCATTAAATTTAGTGTTAGTAGTCTAACATTTGTTAGATACAAAACCTAAATTAAATCTTGAATTCACTTAGCAAACTCATAAAGTAATATTTGGTAATTCAATCTAATCTTCATGGGAACGACCTTAATCTGGACTGTAACACCCGTGTACTTGCCGTAGTGATCAAGTTTTGACGCCATTGCCGGGGACTAGATTTGGATATTGAGCTACCCTTATAGAGTTTGAATAGGCATTTTTCTTTCCTTTTGTTTTTCCTTTTTAATATTTTTGGTGTTTTTTGATTGTGTGTAGTTGCCTTCCATTTTATGCACAAATTCCTCGATTTTGGAGCACTCTTTGAGTTTGACCTCGAGTCAAACGAACTTTTCATAAATTAAAAAGGCAGCGACATATTC
>NCQT01033831.1:31401-42282 GCA_002740465.1 Stenocereus thurberi | reverse complement strand
TGATAGGAAAAGGTAATATATTGAAAAAGACAAGGATCATATGCAAGAAAAGATGGTGAAAAGCAACAAAACCTAATTCCAACCCTAAGAAAAAAGGCTATCCACAAAATCGATTATATCAATTGAAGAAGAACAAAACCTCCTTCTTCCAAAAGAATAAGGCCTTCAGCCACTATATTTCAATAGCTTAATTGAGGTTTCAACCCCATCAAAACCTATCCTATTTCTCTCCATCCACAATAACCAAAAGATGGCATGACGAATAGCTCGAAAAACTTTTAAAACTTGACCCCCCTTCCAAGAAACCTTCCCACGCAATTAATTGGTGTCTCACAGATATAGCCATCACCCAATGAAGACCCAAACAACTCAGAGCTAACTCCCAAAGGTTTCTAGCTAACCGATACTGAAGTAATAAATGACAAACTGATTCTGAAACGTCTTTACACATAAAACACCTGTTGACCAATGCTTTACTCCTCTTTTGTAAGTTATAATAAGTGAGAATCTTGCCATGAGACGCTTTCCATACAAAGAAGGATACTTTAAATGGAGTCGGGGACTTCCAAATGGCACTCCAAGGAAACCACCATTTGGGAGTGAAGAAGACGAATTCCCAAGAGAAAAAGAGAGGTGAAGGAAAAAGGATTTGACACTGAATTTTTCCTATGGTGGTATGATTCCATCTAACCACGTCACAGGAAGAGTCCCTCATAGAAGCCCTATCAAGCATGCTAAGGAGCTAGGCGACACTATCATCTTTTCGAAAGGCTTCACGAACAAAGATGGGGACCAAACAAATGAGGTAGAATTGTGCTCCAAATAATTAGGGACAAGTATCCTTGTCTGCAAGAGCAAAAAGAGAAGGGAAGCGATCCCTTAAACGAACGCCATCACACCATCTACTATGCCCTAAAAAATTTGAGGAACTATCACTAACCTCAAAAATAATATGAGAGAAGAAACAATCACAACCTTTTATAATAAACTGCCAAAGACCTACCGCATAAGTTCCATTCTGCTTCCTTGGGATCAAAAAGTTCTTAATCTTTTTAGTCTCAAAACTTTTTCTTATTCGAACAGATCGCAAAGGCATACTTGGTTTTGTGGAAAAGAATTTATCAGATGTGCAAATGCCAGGGCAACTCATGCGTTGGTAATTATAGTTTAATCAGTTTTCCTTCCCTACTAAACATATACAAGGATCGAAGAATTCTCTAATAAATAGTTTAACTTGAGAACTCACCAATTGTGATCATCAGAGCAGAACTCTTACCAGAAAAGGAGAAAATCCAAAGTAAAATGTTATTACTGCTAGAACGGGTTTCTCCATCTAGTAGAATCCTTATGGATATTTTGAAATTCCATATAAAAAGTAGATCACGCTTTGATATACCATCTTCTGCCTATCTAATAACACAAACATTCAACCTTCTAGAGTTCAAATAAATTACCTAAGATGTCTTTATGATATTCAAGAAAAAATACATTCTTATGTTCAAGAAAAATGGTTTAACGACTAGTATGTAGCCTGCATCAATTACTATCATAATTATTCTTATCATATTTGGGAGTTATGGAGTACTATGACCTTATTTCCTAATACTTCTAGAGTTGGTGGTGTTAGAATCCCAGCTAATTCAATCTCTTCAGACGACCTCATCATAAAAGTCTGGAAATATGGAATGGTAGCTTACCTTATGGAAACCGCAGAACCAAAGTACCCAGTCTTCTCAAGACTAATTAAGTTTCAATAATGCATGTTTAAAAAGATCCCTCAGATTCTTACATCTCCTGATGGACCGATGAAAATTCCATACATTAGAAGTTTGTATGTTAAGGTACATTGTGTAGTAATTTAGTATGAAAATAGAAAGGCCAAACTAGCCCATTATCTGGTTCAATTAGTTGATTTAGATAATCCCAATGGCCAACAACAAGAATGGTTTTCAGAATGATAAGAAGTAATTAGTGATCATAGTTCAACAAGAACCATTGGTGTTTACAACATTTATTAAGAAATGTGGACATTAGTTGAATAAGGAAAAACACTTGTGCATTGCAGAAACTCTATTTTCGTTTATCATAATGATCTTAGTAAATACATGAAGATAGAAGGAGCTACTTCAAAAAATGTCTTCGATTAACTCTTTGATCCTGAAGTTGAAAAATTCTTATTAGAAAAAGAAAAGAAATATCTTCATAAATTATTTGAAAGATGGAATCCAGAGCATCTTTAACTTGATGAAAATTTTGATGAACATGTGGATAATAAAGGATTGGAAAATATTATTGGAGATGAAGGTATGCAGAATCTCAATGTGGATGACTAGTCTTGTTATCATTAAGTGCTCTGAAAAGTTGTTGCATTGTATTTTGTCAAGTGTCAAATCAATAAAATAATGTAGGCTATTGTAGCAGTGCAAGGGCAACTATAGTCATGTGAAAATACCAGTGTGTACTGCAGCCGTTAGGGCATCTTGTGTAGTCCATCTCCCCTATAAAAGGAGAGGCTGAGAAGGGACATGGTCATTTGAGCATACTTGAGGAACAGAGAAGTTAGGAATCTTCATTTCTCTATGAGCAAGCATATCTGATGCTCTTAGTAGTTTAAGTCTCTATTCAATCTTTCTATTGTAATATTTCCACTTTCAAGATTTCAATAAAATAAGTTTCCTAATAGGAAACGTTATTCAATCGAAACTTATGTCTTAAATATTATAATTTCTTGATCAAAGTTCCACGGTCCTTGAAAATATAGAAAACTTGATTAGTGACTCTAATCTGAGGTAGGAAGCGAAACTGATATGTGTTATGCCTGATATAAGGAAGGTGTGGTTGAGATTCACAATCTCTGTAAACTGAAAGCTATAGGCATGCTAGGGTCCGACGTCGACTACATTTAGGTGACAGTCAAAACTCCCTAATAAAGTTTTATTTCATTGCCAAGCACGGTGGGCCTATAACCATAGAAAATATAGTATTTATGACATAAGTAGTAGATTGTGATAACTAGTACCAATAAAATCATTGTAAGAAGTTTAATCATTTAAAACAAACATATTTCCTGGAAAAACCGTAAAATAGCTTATTTGTATCTTTTACTCAATTCTGGGGTGTTTCCATAATTTCAAAAAGTTTTAGGTCAAAGTGAGAAAAGAAATAGTATAGGAGGTATCAACAAATTAAAACAACTGTTTGGAAGGTAGTAAAAAATAAAAACACCATATCTCAGGGCACTAAAAAATTAAGCAAAAAAAGTAGGGCTCCAAAAAATCAATGACACATACGTCAAGGTACTAAAAAGTCAATTACTTGTTTCTACAAACATCTTTCTGAGACTAATTGCAAAAATGGGTAGTTAAACTCTTTAATATAAGATTTGACTAATTAAATTGCTCAAAATCAAGCTCCAGACAAGAAATATAATCATTGAAAACATAAGACAATATGGAGGTTAGAATAATATATTAATAAACCGAATTGTGAGTCAAATTAGGAAACTACATTCATAGCTAGATGAACACAATCATCAAAATTGCTGGCATATATGACACCTCATTTGCATGACTGTTGCTGGCTCGAGCTCAACCTAAACAAGGATAAGCTATAATTAAAAAGTACACTAAATGTGTTAAATAGTCCTTCCTAGATGCCTTAAGGCGTCAAGCTCACTTAGTCTAGCCACGCCATTAACCTTTATGCTTATGGATGGAAAAATCTAAATTTTATTTTGTTCTCAACACTCATCTTTAGGTTGCATGATTGTCATAACCAGATTTTACGTCTGAATTCAAAATTCCCTATTAATTCACCTACAACCCTTATTGGATTGAAAAACAGGAACCTTGGGATGTATTAATTCACTTACATTCAAATAAAAATACCAAACACTCAGGATGTCAAATTCAAGTTAGTTTTGCCTAGCTTCAGGCTATATCTCCTTCTACACAAGTCCAAATCAAATGATTAAAAATTCATGGTAAGTTAGACATCTAGGGCTATAACATGTCCAAAATTCATGACTAAATTTAGGACCAATTATTCCTAGTTATGTCAGAAAGTCGAACTAATTTTCTGGTCGAGTTTCAGCATGCAGATACTTTAGGTTTTGATTAATCTGAGAGAATAAATAGAATTAATTTAACACAATTTTTATTTCTGAGAGAAATAACACAAAAGAATATCTTCATGGGTTAAAGTTCTAAAATTTCATTTCAACTAGATCTAAGCAATTCTCAGAAATTGATTACCTTATAGATCAAATGCCGATTCTTCTCCTTATCAAGAGAGTTCATAATCCCATTTGTTCCCTTTTGAGTTTTATCTAAAAATTTTAATGTAGTAGAGCAAGAAAAAGAGGATGATTTTTTTAAGGATACTTGAATAAGATTTCTCATGAGGAAAAGAGAAGTCGAGTACTTAAGTAACGTACCATTGGTAGATCGAAAGGAAAAGTTCTTGATCTTTCTAGAGGTGGGGAGTGGAGGAATTTTATGAGAGAAGGTATGGGTTAGCCATCTGCTATTGGTGAAGAGAGAAAGAGGTTTTTCTCTCTTCTTAGGGTTTTTGAGTGAAAAAGAGGTGGTAGGTTTTTTTTTTTCCTTTTAAAAAAATTCCAAGAGAGGAGATAAAGAGAAAATAAGTGATCCCCCTTCTTTAGCGAGGATAGCCAAATGGTAGCAAAGGGGTTTTCCTTTTTCCTTTTCTTTTTTTTTCTTTTTTTTTTTTGAGGGAAAGGCCTTGAGGGCGTGTTATTGAGTTTTAGTAAGGTAGACATACATATCTTCTTGGGCCAAGTTCATATAGAGTTGGGCCCATCCTCTAGCCAAATTCGTTCAATTGAATCATAGGGTTGAAGGTGAGTTAGGGAATGGGCAACCCGATTCCCTACTCGTAGTACATAAGTCTATGAAATAAAATCAAATTTTGGGCAAAAGAGAGAATGGCTTCTATGATCATCCCTAAGGAGCTTCTTGGTTTTTGATGTTTCTTGAGGCTCAATATTAAGGGCAGATAGTCCGCCTCAACTGTGATATGTCAGAATCTAGCTTCCCATGCGGTTTTGATAGCAAAAAGGCATGCTTTTACCTCCTCAAGGTTTGGAGAGGAGAGTTCTGTCCCATGCTTGACTCCTACGCCCACCAAGTCACCAACATTGTCCCTGATAGCTAATCCCTAGCCATAACCCCAACCTCTCAAACAAGCAGCATCGAAGTTTATCTTCTAAATCCCTAGAGTCAGCGACTTCCATAGAGAATTATGGGGGGAACACAGTGATGTTGAGGATGTGAGATCGTCAAAGTCTTGGACAATAGACCGAATAGATGAGATGGAGAGACTAGGAGGCCTGTGAGGCTTACCAAAAATGATGTCGTTTCGGACATTCCAACATTCTCAGGCCAAGGCGAGAAATATATTTGAGTCATCGTTGCTGAGGTTTTAGAAAGCATTATGTAGTATGCACTCGATATGTTCCATATCCAAATCCCACAAAGAATTATCCATTCTCTGGCTTCTTATATGGTGACGGTTGGTGGAAATTTGAAGATGTAATGAACTGTTGACTCTACGTTAGCACTGCAAATAGAGCAACTGAGGTTCATCATTTCGATTCTTCGAAGGTTACCACAAACTGGCAAGGCATTGTTGCACAGACACCACCCAAAGACCTTTATGCAAGGGGAAAGTTTGAGCTTCTAAAGTATCTTCCACAGCCGAGAGCTAGCAATTCGGGTTGCTTGAACCAACAGTGTCCAAGTTTTTGAGGGAGTGACAATAGTGATAGCCTGACTTAACCGAGTATTCGCCATCCTTAGTGAAGTGCCATGCTCGTTTGTTACTTGGCCATGACCGACGAAGAGGGAGCTTCATGATAATATCCACGTCACAAGAAAGGAAGTATTATTGTATGTGTTGCTCGTGCCATATTAGGGCTTCGACGTAATGATCTTAAATGAGTGCTCGTGAGGAAGCCATCAATCATTCCAAATGTTCACGGAGAGCCCATCTTCTATGATCCACCTTGAGCCTTTATCAATAATTGATCTTGCTTCCCAGAGGCCTCTCCAAGTGAAGCCCGGGCGATGACCTGTAACGCCCCCAACGGCTAATGCTGGTTGCTCTAGCTAACCATGATTTTATTAATCTGCAGCGGAAGACTTTTGCTTTGAATAGAGGCGTTACCACTGTTCCATAATGGAACAGGGCTAACTGACTTACTAACTTTAGGATGAAATAAATGTTTATTCCCTTATGCAATTCCTAGTATGCATGGTGGCTTAGCAAATCTATCATGAGCTCTGCTGCCGTCAAGGGTTCGAACGTAAGGCTATTTCCAGTTTTCAAGATGCTACCTACCATCACTGTGAGCATTTGATGCGCTATCGTCCATTAAACCCTGCAACTCTTGTTTATTTGTTAGTGCCTTCTGACCTGCTAGGATGGTGAGAGGTTCATGGGTCTCATACCTAAAACAAAAAACATGAAAACATGCGAATGATGAGCCGAAGCTCAATACGTACATTCCCATACAGTAAAATAAATTTGACGTGAAATTAGTTGAGCCGGCCGCATTTCAAAATATTTTTGCTTTGCAAACAGGAGAGAGAGAATATGTAAGTAAAATTGATTTGCTGATTATTATCTAAAAGTAGACCCCTTGATCGATGTACATCTTGATGCGATCTTGGGATAGGTGCAGACCTCCCATGCCGATCGGAGAGCCTGAGTTGCAGCTGTGCGGGTAAATTGAGGGGCATAAGCCCTGATGATTTGATAATTGGCGGAGCCACTTGTTTATGTGAAAAACATTGCGAAAATTGATTCATTAAATGAATCTTGTATTGATTGTTCATGATTGAGAAGCATGTGAGTTTTTGTCGAGCACAGACAATGTACGTACCTGGTCTTTAAGATTCTCTCTCCTTTGTAATGAAAAATATGCGTTGGCAGCTTGAATCGACAGATGTAGCCTCATCCTGCTTTAAGTACGTAGTTCTGTTTTTGATTAGTGTAAGATTATGAAATTTGCTTGGATCTCTTGGTTTAATAAATAATTTGAATCCCCTGAGCTATGTGCTAATTATTAGCACGTAAAAAGTTATTGACTTGACGTTATCTTGTTTTTGTTTCCGTTCCTTTATACTGCTAATCATTTGCTTAATGAACGTCATAAACATGAAACAAGGTAATGACGTTATCATTACTTTATTCTAATATTTGGTATAAGTTCGTTACTTATCCTTACTTTGTTAAACTATTATCATTATGGGCCATTGTTATTAATGCTTATTATTTTTTGGTCATTGCATAACGTTAGTCTCTACTATGACCATAACTCTAGAATACTCTGTAATAGCCTTGGCCAAGACATGAGTTTTTCTCTAAAGACGTAACGTAATAAACTCATATAATTACATTTCATCAAATATAATATCTTAATGAAAATCCATAAATCAGAGAATACACGCTTGAAATTCATAACTTACAAAGTGCACCCGCAAATTCACGACCTTTTATCACAAATTTCCCAATAATATATATATTCTTCAGTAAAATTGTCACAATGTTGTCCAACCCAGTAGCTCACAATAATCAAAATATTAACCGAACTTCAACATAAATTCATCAGACAAATTTTCCCTCAAATTCATAACTTTGAAATCATAGTGAATGAATTCATATCATAATTGATAAATCACGATACCTCAATCAGTTAAACATTACAATTAAACATGAAATTATATCATTGACTTCTACCGACTGACATTAATATACTAAATTATAAAACATCAAACGTAAATCTTTAGACCAAGGAACCAAGAATTACTCACCTTGAATTTGCTCCAAAATCCAAAACCTTAATCTCCTCTTCCGGCTCCTTCTCCTCCTCTTCCTTTCTCTCTCTCCCCCTTCTTCTCTCTCTCTCTCCCTCTTCTTTCTCTCTCCTCCTCCCTTCCTTTCTCTCTCCTCTCTTGTGGTGTGTGTGTACGTGAAATGAGAGCCCCCCCATATATATACACATGCAAAAAGGAAAAAAATCTAAGATTTTTTTGGTTGGTCGGTCAAACTGACTTTGAATTTTTTTTTAATAACTTTGGATGCAAAATCTTGAGAGACATTTTTACGTTAACAGACGTTCAACTATTCCTTTGGAGTTTTAATGAATTATTTTATGAGTAAACAAAAATCCATTTCCGAGGCCATTCTACCGATTAAACCTGCAATGATACAAATATATATGAAGAAAATGCTAAATTAAAATGGGAAAATGATGGATTGAAATATGGGGCCCAACTTGATTAATTTGTAATTAAGATTATTCAATGTAATTAATATGAACATTAGGGTCGGGCCGTTACAGCCTTCCTCCCTTAAAATAAGTTTCGTCATCGAAACTTGCAAGTTGAAAGAAACTCTTACCGTACTATAACTAAGTACGGGCATTGGCTTCATTATGGTGACATGATATGGATCTGGAACATAATTCCTGAGTTGTGGGATGTGAGAACATTCTGTATATGTTCATGAACTGACTTACTTAGGTGTAAATCAGGTGTCATTTTGTGCAGTGTATACTTGGAGATGTCCTGTAAGATCCCATGAAGTTCAGTGGAGTATTTTGAGTTTGGATGGGAAGCGTTTTGAGGAATTGTATAAAGAGCAGTAATGAAGATTGAGTGAAGTTGATCATGCACTCATTTTGTGCATTTTGGGCCAAGTCATTTAAGGGAAAAAATATATATTCATAGACTTCCATAGAGCTTTTTGCTTGAAAAGAAGGTAAATATACAATTTGAGAGCTTGTTTCTGAGCTCTGCATCCACTGTAGATCAAGAAAATACTAGGTTTAGTAAGCTTAATAGCTACTATTGTATTCCATGACTCATTTGGGGTGGTATTCTAGATAATATGTGAGAAGTGGGAGGGGGGAGTTGTGACTCGGATTTGGCTTGTGCTAGCTCTTGTGAAAGTCTCAAGTATGTAGAGTATACCCATGAATGAGAGCAATGGGAATGGTGGTGATGTGAGTACTTGTCCATGAAAGAAATAAATAGTGAAGTCAACACAATCAATAACCAATGCTTGTAGAATGGCTAAAATAAAGATGGCCATGAATCTTCAAGAATCCAAGAATAGGAGGTGAGTTATCGCTCAAAAGTGGCACTGTGTCACGCCTGTTTGTAGCTTTTGAATATATGAGTTTGAGACTCTTTTGTCCAATGGTCGTGGATTTGATTCTTGGGAGCCTGTGTGCTCGATTAAACTTTTGTTCTGGATATTTAGATTGATTTTCATGAAAAATAAAAGTAAAGGATTATGCATGTTGGATGTTTGGATTGAATTGTGGATTAAGAGATTTGGAGTAGAGTGGTGAGTGAGGATTCGAAAATTACATTTGATTTTAGCTTGGATATGATGATTTACTGCTTTGAGGCTCATTTTAGTGAATGATTAAATGAAATCAGTAAGTGATGAAAATTAGATGTATATGCCTTGCTATGAGTGGTAAGTAGGGTTTGGAGATTAGTGAAAAAGGTTCGGTTTAATTATGCTAGTTTGATGATGTTAAGATCAATTTGAATGCATATTTGAATAAAATTGTGAGCTATATGTTGGATGCGTGATTATGGCCATAAACTTGATGGAGTGGGGTTAATTGAAGCTTTAATTAAGTGTCAATGAGTTTTCGAGTAAAATAAGGTGACATACATGTATGGGATAATTGTTTCAATGTTATGGAGGTATTTGACGTAGTGGGTAGGAGTTTGAGGTTAGCTAAAGTAAACTTAGTGGAGCTGTCTTGATATTTTTACATGGAAACGAGAGGCATGTGAGGGGGGGTTTTGTGAGGTATGTGGGTATCTCCATATCATAGACATGAGAGTTTTAGGGCTGTAAGTTAAATATAATACCAGCTTAATTATGGGTAGTTTGGTATCGTTAAGTGCATTATGAAGGAATAATTGAATGAAATTATAAGGGCTGCTCAATTTGATTAGGTAGTTAGAAGGTTGATTCACAGGTCAAAGGGTGTTCTTTATGCAATATGGAATAGAATGGGAAAGATTGGAGTATCCAACAAGGTGACCGTTTAGCCATCCTCAACGTGAGAAAAGCCAATAGGAGAATTTGGGATTTGAATGGATAGAATACAACATTGGCGCAGTAGAACAAGCTGAAGTGAAACAAGCTTAATTAAGGTAATAGGATTGCATGGAGAATGCTAAGGCTATACTTTGAGGAAGGGGAGTTATAAAATATCCATACGTATGATTACGTTTTTTGTAAAATGAGGAAGAGAAAGGTGAAAGTCAATGGTATTGGACTGTTGTCAACTACTTAAAATGGTGTAAGGATGGGCTCAATGGTTAATAATAGATTTCAAAAAATATAGTAGGTAATGCCAGGAAGAGGCAGAACACCCTTACAAAGCCACGATCTCTAGAAGTGTTGAAATTAATGAAGGACCAGATATTGTTGAGGGAGGCAAAGGTTAAGGATGTGAGGCAAATATACCGAATATAAAAATGATCAAAATAATGACATCAGTGCAAAAGACCAGTTTATCAGTAAGGGTTTGTATGCCAACCAAAATCTTTGAAGCAGATGCTCAGGGTCGACAGGAAGTAGAATAGTAAGGAAGCAAGACCAGTTCATAGATCGAGGTAATTAAGAATGAAGTGGATCATTGGCTAAATGCATTTGGGAATATTGCCGATGTGAGATTTTTAATGATAGGAACAAATGGCAGATTTGAAAAACGATGGATAATGAAATTATGACCGTGATGTGGATGGAGTGAAAATAAGTGATAAGTGTATACAATTTAAATAGGGAGGGCAATAAGAATGAAATAGTTCCAATCATTCATCACAT
>NCQT01033831.1:20417-31393 GCA_002740465.1 Stenocereus thurberi | reverse complement strand
AAGCTTTGTGTATTAATCCAAAATCAGAATGGTAGGAGAGTAGTTATCCATATGATGATTGGATCTAAAGGGGAACAAAAAGATGACGTTATCATTGAATTAATGGCCTTGGTCAATAAGCTGAGCAAGGAAATCAGTGAAGGCATGAAAGAGACGTGATCTATCATAATGGTAAGGATTCCCTTGTAGACATTAAAGTTTTGAAAAAAAATTCAATGGAGGAGAGGATGGGTAATGAAGTATTATTGCAATAATTGTATAGTTTGCAAAACTTTATAAAAAGGAATTACAAAATAAAGTATGTTATTGCATAATAAGGGGGGGTGGC
The DNA here is from genome assembly GCA_002740465.1 of Stenocereus thurberi. Classification (NCBI taxonomy): domain Eukaryota; kingdom Viridiplantae; phylum Streptophyta; class Magnoliopsida; order Caryophyllales; family Cactaceae; genus Stenocereus; species Stenocereus thurberi. The sequence continues at coordinate 31,065 of NCQT01033831.1, read as the reverse complement.
TAGTTTTAAGTGGTAGCCAAAGAGGTTAAGAAGGGTGTTAAGAATGCCACTTAGGCAGATAGGGGGGCCTATTATCAAATGTGCAAAGATCAGTGGACTCCCATTTGGATCAATACTGGAATTCCTACCAATAAGGTTCTGAGAACTTGGAAAGGATCAAAGGAAAGTTGCCAGGGTTTTGATTGATACCCAGATATCTCATGGATTTTAGTGCCCCTCAATCCTTTATCGTTGTACCTGAAGGTGTGTTAGTTATGAAACTGCTCTTTCGAAATTTGACATTTCAACCTTCACTTGTAATATTTTCATAAGACCTAAACAACCAATGAATATATGCATGCTTAACTTATCTCATCAATTTCCTACCAACATATTCAGTAATGCGTCGATGGTCTCCAACGTTCAATCCTAATCATCATTGCACTTAGTATGCTTCTCCAATGATTACTTGTTTTCCCAGGATCTTATTTATTTCTGGCAATGAGGTCCAATGATTATGTTTCCACCAAACAACAATTCATCGATATATTTGGTATAGCCTCAAGCCTCTTCTCTATGATTTCACATTTGTAGATGATCATCTTTTCCTGATCTTTGTTAATCCCAAAAGCTTACTTATCAAATTACCTGATGCCCCATAAGGCATAATCTCCCCCCCTTAAAATATTTTACTCCATCTAATGAGTATTGCTGAGCCCCTCAACACGCATGACCTAACCCATAGTAAGAGAAATTATTGATGCCGTCTTCTCAAAATCTTTTAATACTGATTGAACTTCAGTTTTCAACCCAAATACTCTTCCGTACATAATCACATTTGCCTGCCTCACCATATCTTGTAATTTTCATACAATACCATAAAAACTTCTGAAAATATTTCCAAATGTTACTACTGGATGGTTTGCATTAGAAAATTCATATCTTTCATTCCTGATCTCAAGGAAGATATAAAATCCAGTATAAAAGGTCATGATGTCCACTAAAACTTTTGTTGAGAACACGAAGCATGATTCACATGGTAAGGTTTCTAACCCTCAAAATTGCATAATTTCAGAGCCTACTAGAAGCTGACTCCTCAAGTTATTACTAAACTGGTCATGAATTTTTCATGCGCCGATTGATATCACTTTTCTCCCCAAGTAACCCTTGTTTTGGGTCTGTTGGTAACTCACTAACCATGTATCCGCAATCGTTTCTTCACATAATCATTTACTAAAGTCATTCTTTATCTTATGTAAATCAGCATAGCATCTCGATATTCCTTACCAATGTCAAAGATTACAATATCTTATCTAAAACGATCAAAATCCATCATTACATCCTAAACATGCGTGATCACGAACAACTTTAAACATTACTTATCCTCAAGAGTCTTCTGAGATATGCCACCTAAAATCCATTCATGGTAATCTTCAGGTACCTGTAAATTTTGATTAATAGGTGTAATCATCGACCCAACCACATTATAGAATTCTCTCCCACACGTTCCCAATGTTGATCGCCCAAATTGAGGCATACGTATTTATATAATCTAGGTCAATGACCTAAATTTCAAAACATCCCCTAACATTCCAAGTATAAATATCCTCCATACATTTATGACTGACTACCTTTGTCACTGCCAAACATGCATCTAAAGGATAATGACTCGTCTGCAACTAATAGTCGATAGCCCCATAGGTTCACATACTTCATAGGCACCTTAACAACAACACCTTCTTTGTGTGACATCTTATCTTGACCCGTACCACCAATATAAGATCCATTTGCATCACATAGGCTATTGAATTGCCCAACAGGACTGCTCATACTCAATGATTATGGTAAAGCATCCATGACACTGTGGCAGGCCCTCAGCATTCTTATTTTTGTAACATTGCGATAGGCCAAAAACATCCCCATGATGCACTTAGACATATGAACTCCTGGTTACGAATTTATCTTACTGATCTAACCTACCTCATAGGCATCCCTATAGCTCACAGTGATGCTAAACCTGGCTCTGATACCATAACTATAACGCCCCCATCGGCTAATGCTGGTTGCTCTAGCTAATCATGATTTTATTAGTTTGCAGCGGAAGACTTTTGCTTTGAATAGAGGCGTTACCGCCGTTCCATGATGGAATAAGGCTAACTGACTTACTAACTTTAGGATGAAATAAATGTTTATTCTCTTATACAATCCCTAGTATGCATGGTGGCTTAGCAAATCTATCATGAGCTCTGTTGCCCTCAAGGGTTCGAACGTAAGGCTATTTCCAATTTTCAAGATGCTACCTACCATCACTGTGAGCATTTGATGCGCTATCGTCCATTAAACCCTGCAACTCTTATTTATTTGTTGGTGCCTTCTGGCCTGCTAGGATGGTGAGAGGTTCATGGGTCTCATACCTAAAACAGAAAACATGAAAACATGCGAATGATGAGCCGAAGCTCAATACGTATATTCCCATGCAGTAAAATAAATTTGATGTGAAATTAGTTCGGCCGGCCGCATTTCAAAACATTTTTGCTTTGCAAACAGGAGAGAGAGAATATGTAAGTAAAATTTATTTGTTGATTATTATCTGAAAGTGGACCCCTTGGTCGATATACATCTTAATGTGATTTTGGGATAGGTGCATACCTCCCAGGCCGATCGGAGAGCCTGAGTAGCAGCCGTGCGGGTAAATTGAGGGGCATAAGCCCTGATGATTTGATGATTGGCGGGGCCACTTGTTTATGTGACAAAATATTGTGAAAATTGATTCATTAAATGAATCTTGTATTGATTGTTTATGATTGAGAAGCATGTGAGTTTTTGCAGAGCACAGGGAATGTACGTCCCTGGTCTTTGAGATTCTCTCTCTTTTGTAATAAAAAATGTGCATTGGCAGCTTGAGTCGACAGATGTAGCCTCATCCCTGCTTTACATATGTAATTCTGTTTTTGATTAGTGCAAGATTATGAAATTTACTTGGATCTCTTGGTTTAATAAATAATTTGAATCCCCTGAGCTATGTGCTAATTATTAGCACGTGAAAAGTTATTGACTTGACGTTATCTTGTTTTTGTTTCCGTTCCTTTATACTGCTAATCATTTGCTTAATAAACGTCATAAACATGAAACGAGGTAATGGCGTTATCATTACTTTATTCTAATATTTGGTATAAGTTCGTTACTTATCCTTGCTTTGTTAAACTATTATCATTATGGGCCATTGTTATTAATGCTTATTATTTTTTTGTCATTGTATAACGTCAGTCTCTACTATGACCATAACTCTAGAATACTCTGTAATAGCTTTGGCCAAGACATGAGTTTTTCTCCCAAAGACGTAACGTAATAAACTCATGTAATTACATTTCATCAAATATAATATCTTAATGAAAATCCATAAATTAGAGAATACACGCTTGGAATTCATAACTTACAAAATGTACCCTCAAATTCACGACTTTTTATCACAAAGTTCCCAATAATATATATATTCTTCAGTAAAATTATCACAATGTTGTCCAACTCAGTAGCTCACAATAATCAAAACATTAAACGAACTTCAACATAAATTCATCAGGCAAATTTTCCTTCAAATTCATAACTTCGAAATCATAGTGAATGAATTCATATCATAATTGACAAATCACGATACCTCAATCAGTTAAACATTACAATTAAATATGAAATTATACGATTGACTTCTACCGATTGACATTAATATACCAAATTATAAAACATCAAACGTAAATCTTAAGACCAAGGAATCAGGAATTACTTACCTTAAATTTGCTCCAAAATCCAAAACCTTAATCTCCTCTTATGCCTCCTTCTCCTCCTCTCCCTTTCTTTCTCTCTCCTCCTTTTCTTTCTCTCTCTTCCTCTTCTTTCTCTCTCCTCCCTTGTGGTGTGTGTGTACGTGAAATGAGAGCCCCCCTATATATATATATATATATATATATATATATATACATGCAAAAAGGAAAAAAAATCTAAGATTTTTTTTTGGTGGTCGGTCAAACTGACTTTGACAAGGTCAAAGTCGGTTTGACTGGTCAAACTGATTTTGACATTTTTTTTAAAAACTTTGGATGCAAAATCTTGAGAGACGTTTTTACGTTAACAGACGTTCAACTATTCCCTTGGAATTTTAATGAATTATTTTATGAGTAACCAAAAATTCATTTCCGAGGCCATTCTGCTGATTCAACCTGCAATTGTACAAATATATATGAAGAAAATGCTGAATTAAAATGAGAAAATGATGGATTAAAATGCGGGGCCCAACTTGATTAATTTGTAATTAAGATGATTCAATGTAATTAATATGAACATTAGGGTCGGGCCGTTACATGATCCAAGCGTGCATTCAGGATTTTACCACCAGGGTAGTACTTGGCTTGAAGTAGATGTGCAAGGAGAGATGATGGCTTGTTGTACTTGCTTGGCAAGGACAGTGACGTTAAAAGCTTCTAGGTCTCCGAAGCCCATGCACCGAGATTCTTTTACATGCATAATCGGTCCTTACGCACCTAGTGGATTTTCCTAGCATCCGTCTTTGACGCCCACCAATATGAGAGTATGGTCGATTGAATTTCATCACAAAGGCCCGTTGGTAGCTTAAAAGTACTCATGACATAAGTGAGAATTGATTGAGCAACGACCTTGATTAAAACTTCATGTCCTGCCCAAGAAAGAATTTCTCGCTGCAACTATGTAATCTCTTTGAAACCATGTTCTTGATACAAAGAAAAGCTTTTCGTTTCAACCTACCCACATGGGTTGGTAAGCCAAGGTATTTCTCATATGGGAGGACTTCCCTGATGTTTAGGACCTGGATGATCCTTCGTCAGAGCTCTTCAGGGATGCCCTTACTAAAAGCCACGTCCTGCTTGGAGTAGTTAACTTTTTGGCTTGAGGCAGACTCGTGAAGTCCTAAAAGCTACTGAATGGTGGTGGCTTGGACCTCCGTAGCTTTGCCAAAGATAATAGAGTCATCCACGAATAAAAGTTGTGAAATAGTGGGGGCTCTAGCATAGATGCGGACTCCTAAGAGGGAACCCCTTTCTATAGCATCTTGAAAAGGGCAGAGAAGCCTTCGGTGACGATTAAGAATAGGAAGGGGGAGAGAGGATCCCCTTGACGAATCCCTCGGGTAGGCTTCAAAACACCTTTAGGCTCCCCATTCATAATAAATGAGAACGTTGCTGTTAGATTTACTCACACAAGGACACAAGAGGGGGGGTGAATTGTGTCTACCAGTTTTTTCAGTTTTCTCAAAACACTCGTCAGAACTGTATAGAACGCATGTTTGTAGTAAGGCATAAACAATTATAATTGCGGAAACAGTAAAGGAGACACAATATTTTTACGTGGAAAACCACCTTTGGCCCAACTAAGGTGTAAAAACTATGACCGACCACTGTAGGATTTCAACAACACTTTTACTAAACGGGCCGAATTCGTTACACACGTAACACACGTAACTAGTCTATCCGGAGACCCTAGTTACACGGACACCACGTCCAACATTGCCTTAGAAACCACGTCCAATGACTTGGATAACACGGACAACACGTCCAACGTCTCTTAAGACTTGGACAATTTCTTGATTCAATGATAGAAAAAGAAATAGCAAGACACCTTACTTGAATGCTTCTAGACAAGCTGAATGTAAGGTACAATACAAACCCTATTATGCCAATATTGAAGACTCGATTTAGCACTCTTCTTTGAAGGTTTTCTCTCAGAAAATTCAGACTCACAAAGACAATTTTAAACCATTGGAAAACCTTGAATGAAAAAGTTGAGCGGCAAGGGATTATATACTCACAAAATACTTGTGCCGCAAGTATATGGGAGGTTTTGGATTTTGTAATAACTCCCAAAAATACTCTGCATTCTAATAGGAATTAAATTTCTCAACAATATCCTTTTAGGAAATCATATCTTAAAAGATAAGATAGAATCTTCTGAAAATATCTTTTTAGGAAAACCAAATTTATTTAGAAAAGAACTCTTTCCTAGATAAAACGTTATCAGAAAAGCAATCCCAAATATGTTAGGAATTTCGACAGTAGAAAAACACTTGAAAATCTTTGGGACAAGAGTTTTATACGTTGCCCTCAGAACACTGTAAACCTGATTGCTCAAACTGTTCTGAGCAGTGTTCTGAGTTAGCACAAGAAATTCCTTCAAGGTGAGTGTCAAGTCAAGATCTTCTAATTGACATATTAACAAGAATCTAGATGAATACAACCAGTAATTAACCCTAAGACTCTTGTGATCCTCTGACCTCCTTGATGTCGTGCATACATATTCACTTTGATGTTCCACACTTCTTCGAACTGTTCTCTAGGGTGTTTGTAATCTGTCTCAACATACAATTCTAGCACACTACTCAAGCATAGCATGATAGCATATTGACTGGTACATTTGGGTTGTTATCATCAAAACCTTACACATGATTGTTTCAACAAATTCCCCCTTTTTGATGACGACAAACCAAGTGACCATTAAAGTACGACAAAGTAAAGGGCAAGAACATTGGTGCCAAAATAGTAATTTAAGGAGTGCAATGCACACACGAGATAAAGCAAGAGTAAGAATCAGCTTAAAACAGCCAGACCAATCAAAGCATGGTCATACTTATCTTTTCCTTTTTGACATCATCGAAAAGGTCGAGGGAACCATCTGCGTAGATTCAGTAGGGATGCACCCACCACCACGGTTAATGAGGGAAAATAACAGTGATACAAGTCAAGTATATGGTACATAATGGTATTGGCCATCCGAGTCACGCACAAACAAATAACACATGCAACAAGCAAAGTTAAAGCATAAATGCATAAACCGTCTAAGATCAGCCATATACCATTAGTAGTCACATACATAACCAAGTATTTGAAAAATAGTGTTGAAAACAAGGAAAGGAACAGGTTCAGGCAGAGGAAGGTGGATGAGGGAATTTGGCTATGAAGGCATGAAAGGCGCCCAACAAATCTTCGTGATGTTTGGTATTGAGAGTCTTTTCCTCTGTAAGCACCTGCTTTGCCTATCTCCCCCTTTAATATAATCTAGTCCTGCAACAGTGTATCAATTGTGGGAGCACTGGATGTGGAGGCTTCACTAGGAAAAGGTCCAAGTGGTGTTTGGAGCCTCTGTTCTGAAGTTGCACTGCAGCCTTTTGTCACTTTGAAACCACACCCAATCAACGTGCTATTGCCAATCTCATTACTGACCTGAAAGCCTATTCTCTTCTGTAAGGGAATCGTAAGTTTCTCAAACACTGACTGCAGTAAGAATCCATACCCCATGTCATGATCATTGGACGTTTTAGCAATTCTCCCAATATGGCTAATCATGGTTGCAGGCAAGTTAATTTGCTCACCCCTATTCAACATATCAGTGTAGCACATGTCCTTGGGATCAACAAAGTTGCATCCCTGACCTCGGGGAACGACGTTCTTAACAACAAACCAAAATAATAATCGATGCAATGGCATCATTTCCCCCTTTCACATAGATTAGAACTCAGTCAGGTGGGGTTTTGGGGCTAGCTTGAGGGTCAATTCCAACAACCGCTCATCACTAAGGACACTCTTGTCCTCACGAACATACACATCAAAATCGTAAGATGGTACCCCAAGCATTTCACCTAACTTCTTAGCATCGAACCGTAGGTTATGATCATTAACTATGCTTGTCATCATTCATTGGTGACAATACAGTTCACATAAAACTTAGCCAAGTCTGGAACTGACCATCCTTTCTTAGTATCAATGAATAGGTCTAACCATCCTTGAGCTTCCAACTTCTCTAAGAACACCTCTAGCCCTTATTGCTGAAAGTATGACACCTTAACTACCTTCTCCCGAACCACAGATTTCTGAAGGAAATGCTCATAACTCTCAGCAAGTGTCATAGTTTTTCTAATTTTCTTCTTCTCGGGTCCACTAGATTCTTCAACCAGTTCAGATACTTGTTCTGGAGCAGCCCGTTTTTGGATAGGTTTCTTGGATGGAACTCGTTTGAAGAGTGTTTTGGTAGGTGTTTTGGGACTCAGTTCATTTGAATCGCAAAATTGGTTCATCCTCATCACTATCCTCAGCATCTTCAACAACAAATTCATTATCAACACGCTCAACATCATAATCCTTTGACTCCACAACTGATTCGGCCTCATTCCCCCTTAATCTAGACTCGGCCACAACTGGGTCATACACCACAATCTCTCAACCCGCAATTGGGTGTACCAAAGGTACATAGCAGGGTTAAAGTCTACTGATCTTAAGTCCAAGCTTTTCAAGAACCCAAAAATAGAGGGAGTAATCGAAGAAGAAGGTGAGGGAGGGTTTCCCATACCAATTCAGATCGTTTATGGTGATGAAGGTACCAGTGATGTTCCCTTAGAACTCATCCCAAATCCGTCCCTTTTTCTTGCCAGTTGGTCTCATAGTGATCTTGGGTGAGAAGTCTTGTGCTTGGAGGATGCTTGACCGCCGTGAGTTCTTGCCATTGAGGATTTGAGGATTTGAGGTGATTTAGGGTTTTGAAGGGGTTTAAGGAAGGAGAGGAAAATCTTGGTTCTTGGTGGAGAGAGAGAGATGGATGGATGGGTTATAGAGAGAGAGAGTGTAGGGATTTAATGGTGCATGAGTGGCCCGAAAATTAAGGAAGTTTATGGGAGAGTTTATTTCGGCCCTTCTTGGAGAGAGATTATTTTGCATGCAGCACATCATTACACTAGGTATGGTATAAATTATACGTTAGGTGTAATGAAAAAGGAAATTTCGATTTCCAACATTCCATTAATAACACCACTTGGTCAGCACATGATATAAATAGTGGTCAGCTCTGTTCCTAGAGCCTATTCTCATTGTTAAAAGTTCGGTGTCTCAGGACACTAAGGGCAATATCATTATACCTCAACGACTGTCAGCATGTCACATTCCACACATATGCTAATGACAGCACAGAAAATTGAATGCATCCATTGAATCAATTTATTTGGTCTCAAAACCTAACTAGTTAATCATCAGGAGTTGATGAAGTACTCTCATGTTCCCTTAATCATACCTAATTCAAGTCCATTCCTCTTAAACTATTCTCTACTCAGTGCCTTGGTAAAAATATCAGCAATTTGTTTGTCAGTGGCACAAAAATTCATTGAAATCAAGCCCTTTTCTACATTGTCTCTTAAAAAGTGATGACGAACGTCAATATGCTTAGTCCTTTTATATTGTCACGGGTTCTTGGCAATGTTAATTGCACTTGTGTTATCACAGAATATGGGAATGCATCCCGTGTCAACACTAAAGTCCTTGAGTTGTTGTCTTATCCACAGCAATTTAGCACAATAAAAAGCAGCCGTTACATACTCGGCTTCTGCTGTGGACATGGTAACTGTGTACTATTTTTTTGTAGGTCAAGAGACCAAATAGGGTCCAAGAAAAGTAGCCATACCTTAGGTGCTTTTTCTATCAACTAGAAATCCAGCATAATCAGCATCCGCATACCCAATGAGATCAAAGTTCACCCTCGAGGATATCATAAAGCTAAGTCCAAGGTCAATAGTTACAAACGTTTCCTCATAATTGATCCCCTCTTCTTGGTTGTAACCCTGAAACACCACCCTGGCCTTGTTCTGAGTGACTGTTCCAAACTCATCCAGTTTGTTCTTGAACACTCACTTGGTGCCAATTATCGATCTGTCCTTAGGCCTTGGTTCAAGGTGCCAAACCTTATTCCTTTCGAACTGATGAAGCTCTTCTGGCATAGCAGTAAAACAGTCAGAATCTACAAGGGCTTCATAAACATTCTTTGACTCAACGTTAGATAAAAAGCTTAGAAAGCACATAAGTTTCTAATTCCCTCCTCTACTTGTGATTCTCATAGGACCACACAAATCAACATGTAGTGGTTCAAGAGGTCGAGAAGTACTAACACCGTTCTTTGACTTGAAAGAAGCTCTAACTTACTTTCCTCTAGCACAAGCGCTGCACATCTTGTCATCATTGTACTTGATGGAAAGTAGTCTGACTACTAGGTCCTTAGAAACAAGTCTATTCAATAGAGAAAGGCTTGCATGACCCAGCATCTTGTGCCAAAGCATAACATCATCATCAAGAGTATTTAAACAAGTCAAATGATTTTGGGGACGTGAAAGAACACACACTTTATACACATTATTGTATCGCTTCCCCCTCAACACAACACTACCATAATTGACATTGGTAATTAAGCATTGATCTGAAGAGAATTCCACATGATTACCTCTATCACACAATTTGAGACACACTTAGCAAATTATGTCGTAACCCATTAACCAAGTCTACATTATCAATAGAGTGAGAGAGTGATTTACCTATCTTACTTACACCGACAATTTTTCCGACTTGCTGTTTCCAATTGCCACTCTCCCTCCATCAAAGGCTATAAGTGAGAGGAATTTTGATCTATCTCCAATTATGTGCCTCGAGCAACCACTATCCAAGAACCATAGTTGGTTGCCCCTTCTCACTTTAGCTTGCAAAACAGCTAAGTGTTTGTCTTGGGAAACCAGATCCACTTGGGTCCCATTTTCTTTGTCATGGAAATTAACTTATCCTTTTTAATCTACAGTTGTTTAACATATATTGAGTTTCTTTCCATGACCCTTTTTCTCAAA
>NCQT01033739.1:19982-41063 GCA_002740465.1 Stenocereus thurberi | reverse complement strand
TTAATCATTTTGGTAAATATGCTAATTTATATTTATTTATGGGTATTGAATAATTTTGTACAAAGCACTACTGGACCTCATTTTGAGGTCACTTTATCGTCTCACCCAACAATCGCATAAATATTTTAAATATTGAATTGAATTACGGCGCTCAACTTCGTTTAATTGAAATTAGTGACAGTAATTCACATGGATTAGATTTGGGTTATTATAGTCTTCCCCCTTAAAATAAGTTTCGTCTTACAAACTTGTAAATATGAAAGAAGTACATGATTTACCTTGGAATAATTAAGGATATTTGTTTCTTATTTCCTTTTAAGTATTTCAGGTATCTTCTAATAGGGTGTAATTAGCCCATAAAACTCTAACTAAAGGAATGCTCTTGTTGCAAGGTCGTTCAACCCTATAATCTAGTATCTACACGTGACCCTCCCCATAAAGCAAGTTTCAAGTGTCTTCTATGGCTTTGTTAGATGTCATGACTTGGGCCTGGAATGTGTTCCCTAAGCTGTGAAATATGAAAACATTCTGCATATTCTAGAGTTCTACTGATAAAGCTAGTCTATAAGCTTCCAAGATTGACTTTTTGATGATTCCATACCAGCCAATGGACCTAGGAAAAATTTATCCTCTAACATTGGAGCTCCTTACACCCTTAATGGGCGATATTCTATGGAATACTTCGTTTGCAGTCTTGTTTAATTGACAATTCTCCAAGATGTATGGAGCAAACTTGGGTAAATCTACTAGATTTCAAAATGCTGGCATAAGATCATAGGAATTAAGGTTTATCATAAACATGATAATTAATAAAGAGAGAAGGATTACCATAAGTAAATTGAGTAAAGAGAATTAATTAAGATCAGCGGATAACATGCCAACTTAATGGTCATAATTGCATGGAAAGGGTAGTGCCACGAAACCAATCAATTGTTGGAAGAATATTCAGTAAGCTATTGACTAGGCAACTTCGCAAACAATGAGAGAATAGCACACAACCCCACTAGAATAGTGCCTGGATATCAATTAAGACCTGTTAAGAACATACTATTGATAAAGAAAACATACAATAACAAACACATGAGGCTAATATACAAATTAATATAACCAAGGTTGAATGAATCAATGATTGAAGGTAACGACAACCTTGTTAGTATTAAGGTGTTCATATTAAGTTTTGTTATTGTTATTGTTATTACTGGTATTACTATTACTTTATTTCAATATCTACCTTTCATAAATTAGTAATTTATTAACAAAAGAATGAGCTAGGCTAAGTAAAACCAATTCAGAGATTGGTCCCATGGTCAATGCAGTATCCACGCATTCGGAACCAATTTGAAAGGCTATTGATGTTTAACATTTCCGCATGAACTTTAGTCATTGTTTACTTGTTTGAACTACAAAGGATTAGCTCATGTTTCGGCCATGCAAGTGTAGATCAACTTTTAATTATATCCTTCGATAGTATTAACTCTTAATTTTACAATTAACACTACTTTTAGCACATTAGCTTTATTACTTTCATTAGGCTACAAAATCAAGCTTGCCTTTAAACACCAGTTTCGCTCAAATTTCACAGTAACATAATTCAATCTCTCGAATTAACCTGAAAATTTTAGGTCACATCTTCAACCTCAAACCCTTCTTCCTTCTTTTCAACTTTTCAACAGTGAGAACCCAAAATTTCTTAAACCTTCTTCTCCAAGCCATCCAAACATTTCTTGTGGTTTGAGGTTACACAAAACTAATAGCCATCAATGAAGAGACAAATGCCACAAAGCTGAGGTCCACCGATTACGGACAAAAATAGCCCAAATGTTAAGCCCAAACATTTATAGCCTGGAAGAGAAAAATTGCGTTATGAAAAAAAGGCCGAAGGAAAAAAACGAAAACTTAGATTTTAGTGGCAAGTAGAATAAGATTGGTTTAAATCAGTAAATCCCCCCTTTTTCACAGATTTCACGCAGTCCCCTTTCTTTTTCTACTCCATAGTGAGGCACCCCTATCCCTTATTTTGCCACAGTGCGAACCCCTGCTCCACCACCTGCCATGTCACCAGGGCCTATCGCCTAACCACTACCCCAGCTAGCCATAGCTAGAGCTCCATCACACCACCTGCACCCATTTCGCACTCCTCTATTGGTCTTAGTTCTTCATGTTTTTGAGGTGAATTCTGTGTTCCCCTAAGTTGATTGTATGATTTCAGTTCTCAGATTGGTTTAGTGAACATGTTTTTTTTTTTTTTAAAAAAAATTTCACTTGGATGAGTGTTAATTGTTCCAATCCAGAGTTGGTTGCGATGATTTTGAGGTTGGAATGGTAAAATTTTTAGGGGCGTTCATGGAGGAAGTGAGTGTCTGTATGGGTAGCAAATTAAGCATCTATATATATATAGTTTAATTGTATCGAATTTTGAGAAACTTTTATGTATTTTTAATTTATTATTGATGGGTTGGATGATTGGCATGGAAGGCTTGGAAAGGTTGAGGTAAGGTTTGACGTTGAAAATGAGGCGAAAAAAGGAAAATTTTCATTTTTGGGATCTTGAGACAAATTAATTTAACATGAGTTTTGGAGTTTAACCTAGGGAGATTGAGCAGTGTTAGTGTGAAATTTGAGTGGAACCACTGATTGGGAGCATGGTGAAGCGTGATTCTTGTGGCTTAACAAAGGAAATAAGGTCAATTGATTAGNNTTAGAGTTAATGTCAAATTAAGTGTTAATGTAAACTAATATGATAAGTACAGACTTATTCAAGCTTAAGGGAGTTCAAAATGACATATGTTTTGTAATTCAAACCAAATAAAAGGCAGTCAAAGTTTGGTTGACGATTTGCAAATAATGATCGCCTTGATTGATTTCGAGTGTGCATAACATTGAAAACGAAATTAAAACTTACAAATTAGCCTGATGTATGTTATCCCTTTTTGTTAGTAAATTCTCATGTTTCAAAGGATTGAAACTGAAATAATAATAATAATAATAATAATAACGACAACAACAACAACAACATTAATAATAACCACAACAATAATAATAACCACAACAATAACAATAATAACGGTATGAACACCTGTAATAACAGTGATAACTTTAATGCCATTAAGGATAAAATAACAACAATAATAAGCAGGGGCATAACAAAACTAATTAATAAATAGGAAATAAAATGAATGTGTGTTTTTTGGCAAATAATGGCGGGTGCATTATTAATTAAGCAATGTACCAAGAAAAAATGATGGACTACCCATTAAAGTTCCAATTAATAAAAAAATTATTTAAAACTCTTCTGACCATAGAACCATATGGAGGAAAAGCGACACTATTCTTGTCGTTGTCAAGCATAAACACACACTTCATAAGAGAGGGATACTTTGAGAATTCAAGTACGCTTACTACCTGTACGCTTCAAAAATTATACATGTTTCTTAATATATATAAATATTCATGCGACAGTCATGCGACAAATCAGTTTGAAACAATATTATGTCACGTAATTAAGTAGCCCCATTAGTTATCAAGCATTAGGGCTTACGTCAATTCAAATCACCCGTGCGGCTTCAGCTTAAGTTTCTCGATTGGCTTGGAAGGTATACACTTATCTCAACGATTGCCTCAAATGTGAACAGGGGTTCCACTTCCGAATAATAATTGAGAACCAGTTTTCTTTACATTCTTTGCCTCTCTTGCTTTAAAACTAAAGTGAATTAAATCTGCGCACTCATTTAGAAATGAATTTCTTTTCTTTACTATGTAACCAGTTAATGTGTTGATCTTCAGGCTCACTATTTGAATATTTTCGTGTATTTTTGTGTTTTACGTGGAACATTTGAGAAGTTCATGCACCTGGCGTCATAGATAGAGCAACATGATGATCATTGTGTCCAAACGAGCTAATCGCGACATTCTATAAGATGTCGAAGTCATGGATAAATATGTTTTACGGTATTGAACTTTCATTTGTGGCTGAACATATAAAAATCCTACTCCATTTGATTTTATGTAACAAAAGGGACGTTTATAACGTTTATATAAATAAGTAACCAATCCATGTCCTCTTCAAGATGGCGATAAATGCCCTAATCCTGTTTCTACTACAGGTTTAGCCAGTAATTCTAATCTAATTAAAGTTATTTTCGTGATTTTGAGTTGGGGTGTTGCAGTTGCGGTAACAAAGCTAGGGTATCATGGTCACTATCAGCTATAGGGTAGTCAAGCATCCTGTTGGAATTATTAAATGTGATTTCGACTATGAACTTATTAGTATGATTACCTAATAAGGATGGTATAGTCAGTAAATACTTTGTCATCATCCACCTGTGTTAAGGTCAACAATCTAGTTGGGCAGTCCTTTGTAGACAGTTTCCTAAGGAGGTTATTTGCAAATTCATAATTGATTCTTGTGGTATCAAATAATTTTTAATCTTCCATATAGGTAAAATATGCTCTATTAAAATACATGGGAATGTTGAACCAATATAGAGACGAGGTATCACCAAATAAATATACACAAAGGCCTATCACACTTTAATTGTAGTTGATTTTCAATCGTCATTTACCTAATTATTGCATTATATCAGTGAGGGTACACCACTTGATATCAAATATGTCGCCTATGAACAAAGATGATGGATACCATGAGCATTGCCATTGATTACTTCCAAAATTATGTAAAGTTATTGAGGCTATCATAAGCTGGGTAAAAATTCAAGTCATGGTATATTATGAATGATTGCCAACTATGTATGACATAAAAAGGCATAAGATTGGTGATTGTGAATTTGAGTAGACATGATGATTTTGGGCCATTAACCATGATCACAGCAAGAGATATGTCCTGATTGAGTTATCAATAAGCGTGCGGAGCGGGCATTGTTGATATTAGATTATAGGTCACATAGCTCCGCAATAAGATCCTCCCCCTTGTCAAAGTATTATGAGCAACCATGCTGCACCAAAAGCCATATGAAAGACTAAGAATGATGTGATAAACAGATATCCTTACATATTTTGGGGCAAATCATATACTACTTCAAATTTGCATGTTTGGACAACGAACTTATTTTAAAAGGGAAAGGTTGTAATAGCCTAAACCTAATTCATGTTAACTATTTTAATTAATCTTAATTTAACAGAGTGAAAGTGCCCATTTTAATTTAACATTTGAAATATTTATGCGTCTACAAGTTGCGACGACGAAATGACCTTGAAATAAGATTTAATCGTGCTTCGCACAAAATCATTCAACGCTTATAAAAAATTTAAAAAATTAGCCCATTCATAAAAGTGGATGGAAGTTATATTTTTTGGAATATGTATGTACAATTTGCTTAGCTCTATTACGCAAGTGAAACAATAATATGGATAAGCAAAATGGTAATGAATACAAAGGACCATATTAATTAATATGGCTGAATCTCATAATCTATTTCTAGATACAATAGGAACAAACTAAAAAGGGCCTAAATATTAACCCCAAGTATTTATTTATTTATTTGGGTAAGAATGGAAGTCGTTTCATTACCACAAAACTAATAAACTCATTTACAAACAGCTTAACTGGAAAGGACCAGTATTCTAGGAGCTAAGCTTCAGTAATATGTCCTGTACTTTCTTTTTTTTCCCCACCTTCCCTAGATACCTAAGGCTCTCCTTGATTACGTCTGTACATTGATTGGTTATCAGATTGAGGTAGGGGGGTTTGTCTCCTTTGGTATAATCTTGAATTCCTCTCTGTCCATATGCAGTATACTGCAGCAAGGCATGCATAGAGGGCTTGTTTGTGAACTTACTGTAGTTGACAATATGCTGGGGCCATGAGCACATCCTCCACCCTGTACAGTCCCGTTCGAAACCCCAGGTTGCTGAATACATTTTGCAGCACACATTGGCTATATGAACATTCAAAGAAAATATGCTGATGAGTTTGCCTCAGGCTCACAATCTTTGTGCCTCAGGCTCACTCCTATCTTTGTCAATCTGTCCTTTGTGAGGAGTCATTTCAGGATGAGCCTTTAGAACAGAACGCATGTCTTAGCACAGAAAATCTGCACCAAATATTCTTAGCAAGGGGGTGTTGGGCTTTGGTCCCATTAACCACTTGTACCCAGAGGATATAGTGTAGTCTCCAGTAGCAGAACCACTCCATTGGTTGTGGCTATAACCATTGGCCATTTTATCACGAATTTTGAGGATTTTCCTCCAGTACCATGCAACATTCTCTTTGCTTTCCACAGTTCCTATGTTCTGGCCCCTTATATATAAATGCCACGCACCCATTTAACCCATAGGCATATTTTCTCAGTCGCAATATGCCATAGGTGCTTAGCTATTGCTGCAACATTCCAAATGCCACAGTTGATTACCCCCAGGCCCACAGCTTTCTTTAGTTTGCAGACAAAGTCCCAGGCCACAGGAGGTGCCTTCATATATTCTACTTTTTGCCCCCAGAGGAAGTTCCTACAGATTGCTTCGATTTTCTTTATCACACCCTTAGGCAGAATGAATAAGGAAGACCAATATGTGTGCAATGAGAACAAGACAGAGTTAATGAGTTAAAGATGGCCAGCACATGATAAAATTCTGGATATCCAGCATTGGATTTGTTTTGTGATTTTTTCGATTAATACATGACAATCTGCTTTCTTCCATCTCCTTGGTGATAGTGGCATGCCCAAGTATTTTATTGGGAATGTACTCAAGCTAAAACCAGTCATTTGGATGAGTTCGGAGCAAACCTAAGTAGGTGCCCCGACAATGAAGACCTGTGACTTACTGCTATTAGCCTGCAGCCCCGTGACCTGACTAAAGTGTTGGAACCCTTCCATAAGGATTTAGGTTGTTGGTGCATGGGCTTTGCAGAAAATCATTAGATCATCTGCAAAGCATAGGTTGAGAAGCTTTAAATCCTTACATAATGGGTGAAATTTCACCGGTTTGTGTGCTGCTGCATATTGCAGGGCCCTTATCAGGTATTCCATCACTAGAACAAAGATGAGTGGAGATGCTGGGCCACCTGGTCTTATTGCTTTCCCCCGTTGAAAGAAGCCATGATTATAGCCGTTCATGTTCAGGGTGAATGTACTGGAGGATATCATGGTAATGATCCATCTCCGGAATGGGTCTAGAAACTTCTTTTCATCATAAGTTGATCTATAAATCCCCAGGATTCAGAGTCATAAGCTTTCTTCAAATCAATCTTGATGAGGCATCTCGGTGTGACCTTCTTCCTTTGATATAGTCTCATAAGATCTTGGCAAATCATGATGTTATGACCAATGAGCCGCCCCTCAATAAAGGCTGATTGGTTTCCATGGACTAAATGAGGCAATACTAATCTAAGCCTATGACAAAGCATCTTGGAAATGCATTTGTATAGGGTATTGCAACAAGCAATAGGTCCGTAATCAGCAGCAGAGGTTGGGTTGTCGCTTTTGGATATCAAGGAGATTCTCGTTTCATTCCACTTTCTAAGCAGTTTACCTGTTCAAAAGAAGTCCAGTACTGCTTGGCATATGTCTTCCCCTCTAATCGACCAGCAACTTTTGAAAAATCCACTAAACCCATCAGGCCCTAGGCTCCTGTGTGAAGGGATACAGAAGAGTGCTCTCTTGACGTCCTCAGCTGTGAATGGCTGTACTAGGCTTGCCTGTTGTGATATCGAGAGGCATGGCCCTGTTGAAATGATATGATCAGTAACCTCCTCTTGTGTAAACACAGGTGTTCCCAGTAGCTCCTTATAGTATGTGACAAAGTGTGCAACTACCTTTCGTAATCCCATGCCCACTGACCATCTTCTATTTAGTACGAGGCAATACGATTGAGATGGTGTTGCTGTCTGAGTTTAGCATGGAAAAAACTAGTATTGGTGTCTTTAAGGTTCACCCACTTCTCCTTTGACTTTTGTAAGTAAAAACTTTTCAGTCGTTGTTTCCATTTATAAACCATCTCCATTGCTGATTTTTCTTCCTTGTAGAGTTGATCATTGTGGGGTTGGTGTTGGATACGTACCGTAATATCAATAAGTACATTTCGCGCTGCTGCATACTGTACTTGAACATCACCAAATACATCTTTGTTAAGTTTCCGTAAGGGATGTTGCACCATTTCTAACTTTCTGGATATAGTAAACATTTTAGTCCCTGGAGTTGGTGTGTTCTAGATGCCTCTAACAATCTGGAGAAAATGATGGTCAGTGGTCCACATATAGAAGAACCTAAAAGGCTTACTTCCTTGGTCTTTCATTTCAAAAAATTTCAGTAGCCCAGGGCAGTGGTCAGAAGTGTCGTTTGGATGGAATATGACTTCCGAGTTAGGAAGCTCAGTGAGCCATTGGGCATTAGCCATGATCCTCTCAATTCATGAGAAGATGTGCTGGCCACACCCTTGTTTGTTTGTCCACGTGTATCGATAGCCCTTCCATGCAATATCCTGAATGCCTAGCATTTATAGACACTTTTTGAAATCTTCAGTGTCCTGTAGTGCTACGGGTGCACCACCTATTCTATCATCTGTGTGTAGTAGGTGGTTGAAATCCCCTTCTATAAGCCATGGCAAGGTTGAGGTAGATTTGTTTATCAANNNTTGCCATAGTAAATGTCCCTCATCATCATCATTAGATCCATATACAGCCGTAAGAGTGAAGCATCTGTTTGTGAATATATGAAGTATCTCACAGTGGATAGCCTGCTCCATGTAATCAATGATATTGACTCTGAATTCTGCTGCCTTCCACATTATCGATACTCTCCCTCGATCATGTTCCTCATAGTTCACATAGTGCTCCCATTCCTGGAAGCTACTTGTAACCTTGGTGAAATTGCATCGTCGGACCTTTGTCTCCATCATACAGACCAGACTTGCTTTATTATGTATGCAAAAGGCTTTAACTCCCTTTTACTTATTAGGGCCATTAAGCCCTCTCACATTCCAGCTAATGATATTATCCATATAATCCCGCATCGTAGTGTGCTACACTACCTAGATTCCCATTATTCAGTGCTGCCCATTCTCTCTTTGCTTTCCCCCGATATTTCGATCAAGCACATCAAAAGCATTACAAGTAGGGGTATGTGCAGTTTCAGTAGTAATGTGGACTCTGGTACCTTACGGAGGTATGGTGATCCATTCCTCCTCCCCATTCCCCCTTGTCTCCTTATTCAATTCCTGTTCTGACGACGGGATGGTGGCGGCTTTCGGCCTACATTCCCAATGAGCCCTTTTCTTGCAGTGATCTGCCTCGTGTCCATATCCCTTACATTTCCCACACACAACTGGTTTTCATTCATATATGACGTCCTGCTGCATTAATACCCCATGTTCGTTTTCAAAGTATATGTGCTCAGGGACATGTTCTTTTATTTCAATTTCAACCATTATCCTGGAAAACTATAGTTTGGCCTTCTCTTGAGTATTCTTGTCTGCCATGATCGAAGTTCCAAACAAGCTAGCTAGCTTACTCAGGACTATTGGACTCCAATACTTCAGGTCTAGTTTTGGAAGTTGTACCCACACTGGTACAAATTCCAAATATTTATAAGCTAGAAGAGAAAAAAATTATTTTTTGTGAAAAAGTGGAGAAGAAAAAGAAAAGGAGAAATATCTAGATTTTATGGAGTGGTAGATTAGAATTGATTTAAATGAGTTACCCCCTCTTTAGGGGCTTCATGCAGCCCACCTTCTTTTTTACAGCATAGTTAGGCACCCGCTCCCCTATTTTCTCATAGCTTCCACCTGATAAGTCACTAGGCCTTACTTATCGCCCCCACTAGTTGGGGGTCGGAGCCTCGCCATACCCTTTCCACCCATCTCCCACTCCTCTTGGTCTTGTTTCTTGGTGTTTTTGAGGTGAATTCCAAGTTCCTCTAAACAGATTATACCATTCTAATTCTCAAATTAGTTTAGTGAACATGTTTTCTTAAGCTTGGATGAGTGTTACTGTGTACAAATTTAGATGTGGTAGTGATGATTTTGAGGTTTGGAATGATTAAATGTTTGTGTATGTTTATGGAGAAAGTGAGTGTATGTGCAGGTAGTGAATTAAACATCTATGTATAGTTTCATTGTGTCGAATTTTAAGAAACTTTGTTGTATTTTTAATGAAGTTAAAGGTTAATTAGCAGCGGCTTAGATGATTGCCATGGTATTAAAGGTTAATATTGAGAAACTTTAGCGAATCATTACTCCGATGGTTATTTTTATAACACTCCTATCTCTTAGGGTTAGATATGTTAATGGTTTTAAAATTTTGGAGCAAAATAGACATAATGACGTTTCAAAACTGACTACAACTTAGGCTTAAAGCGTTATATTGATTATCTGTAACAATAAAATATAAAGAATATGTTCCACAACTCGAAGGCTACATGCAGTAGATCACAACTCTGTGGGCCACACGACCGAAGTATACGAACTATAAAATTTCATAAAAAAATAAGAATAAGAGGTACAGCTTAATGGGTCAAACATCAACAACACTAGGGTTTACATTTCAGATATAACTAACACCAATGAAACCAAACAACTGGCTATTTAGATGGTTAGCCCACATGGCCATTCAGAGTGACTACTAATCAATATTTAATACATGAATCAATACAATGAGTTCACATATGCATAAGATTCTACCAATACATCACATTATATCATTCAAATTGAGAAATAACATGTGTGTGTGTGTGTGTAACACCTTTTTCCAATGCAAAGGGGACGTTTTGACTCAATGAATACGAGACTTTTACCTATCTTTTTACAAACCTATGGAAAAAGAAGAATAGAGAGGGGATGAGCTACCATAGGCTCACTGAGTGATTCTTAACCCCAAGAAAACAAAACAGTTGCACGGAACACTTTTTAGTAGCATTCATACATACATTGATATTTAATATCATGTAATAGACATGTGAGGTAACCCATATCTATGAACACCTCAATGACCTTCAAAATTTAGATGGCATCCCTTCCCTTCCTCTAATCCATGCACAAAAATCTTCCACTTGTCTAATCTATTACTCTTGTAACATAGCAATGAGAACCACATATTACGCTCACTTAGCATCACACAATAGGCATAAAGGACATAATAGCAAGCTTACTCATGCTAAAATCTAGCCATTAAGAATAGTAAGCCATTCAGTCACATATAAGCACTTAGCATCAAAGAATTTCGTTCATATCACGCATTGGAGATATTTTCGTAAGAAAAAGGAATTAACACATAAAATGCTAGAACCTTTGCTTAGAGCATATTAAGCTTTTATAAGAGAACCAATCCCTTTATAGGAAGGTCACTTCCAATTACACAACAGCCCTTTTTAAAGGACACATGCACATTTCTAAACAATTATGCTAGTATAATACTCAAATGAGGAGTTATTAACTCATAATGAGGAAGAAAGCATTTTCTAGGCATCGAATTCACACATTAATGGTCTCTCTTCAAGTGAGTTTCATAACTCATGGCTTATGATATCCCAAGGGCTTCTCATAGTCAGTGAGCATTTAATCCATTTATCCTCGTCAGGGTCCTCTAGAATTTCCACTTCTTTGTCTGCTCCCTAGGAACTCACTAGCACTATCCTCTTAGCCCAAAACATTTCAAATGCGTCTCACTTTAAGCACATTTTTTATAAAATTGCCCATTAAATCGCAGCAATGGTATTTCCATTCTCAAGAAGGCTAAAATGTCTTAATAATGTCAATTGGCTTTTGAAAAGCATATAACCACTCATTTTGACAAAGCATACCTATAAGCGAGTTAAGGGTAATGTAACTTCCAGTTTTACATAAAGAAGTTGAAATTCAATCCAAAATTTAGCAGTTATGACATAATCACTCTTAGTTGTGCTTAAAGTCATTGAATGGTTTAAAACTGTAGATCAATCACTTGCATCTATTTTTTATTAAATTCGTTCCAATTTGTATGAATTGAAGGGTTTAAGCAAGCCATACCCTTAAAGTCATACGTTACCTTATTCTCAAGTCCCCATTTGAATGCTTCGCCCGCAAGACAATTCAGCTGAATCGCTTTGCCGCCCAAACGTGGTCTCTAAGGGCCTGTTTGGTTCATCAAACTTGAAATGAAATGGAATCAGGAATGATATCTGAAGAAATGGGAATGGAACTTGATTCATAAAATCAGATGTTTGTTTCAGAATAGGAATGGAATCAGAACTTCGTTTCTGTTGTTTGGTTTAATTATGGAATGTAATCAAATATGACTTTTTACTTTATTCAATAACTGTTGTTATTTATTAAAATTTTTTTGTTGTTGACGTTAATGTACTGAAAAACTATATTCATAAACTCATTTTATTTTGATATAACAAGCCTTTTGTATGCTTCTTTTTTAATTAATTACTTTTAATTCGTAACCAATTTAGCATGAAAAGCATTAATATTTATTTTTCACATTGCCATTATTCAAAATTTATAAGAGTTGAACCTAATTCATAGTGGTAATTGATACTCATGAATTTTTATCATCGTAACATGCCACTTTCAACCCAAACCCCCGCCCCCAAAAAAAAGCTTTCAAAAAGACAAAACATTACTTTCATAACATGAACATAAGCTTCACCGGTATGTGCTTAATAACATGTTCCAAGTTAGCTATGTAGTATCCAAATACAAAATTGTCAAAATGAGCTCCACATTCATTACCACAAATTGACATCAACACCCATAAACATCAAATTCCAAAACCACCACAAATTAGGTTTATGTTCATCTTCTAAAACAAACGTAGAACATGACATCTACACCCAAAATACCACAAACTATGGTTCATGTTCACCTTACAATTTAAAATGACAATTGAGAACATAAAGGTGACGTCCACAACAAAGTAATTATCGCATCTCAACCCATGAACGGTGGATGAATAATGTTGAGAAACCAATCCTTCTTCCACTCCTCCGGCATTGGTAAAGATGGGAAGAAGACTTGAGTCACATGCCAACTTATTGACTGCCTCCATTGCTTCATCTTTGGTAAGACCGGGGATGTTCATCACTTCTTGAAACAAGCACTTTTTTTTATCATCAAGCTTTATTTCACGATTCATAAGTGCTTGCTCATGTTGTTGAGTAATCATAAAGAACTTGCAATGTTCGAAAGATGAGAATTCATGTTATTCATGAAACCAGTCAAGTTAGAAGAAACATTATTAAAAGATGAAGTTAAGTCCACAATCTCACTTTGTGATGCCTTCTTCTTTCCTTTGCCCTTTGGATTTGGTTCTTTTCTTACCTTCTTTGAATTTTTGTAGTTGCTCGAATCGATTGAACTGATTCACCTTCCTCCTCTTCCTCATCATTTTCTTCATCCTTGTCCAATTCAATGGTCTCATTTTGTAGGCTATTCACAGCTTCTTCATAGTTCTCTGATGCAGCTCTAGTTGCTCTATTGGGACCAAATACCTTGTCTAATTCATCAAGGTAGGGAAAAGGCACTCTTCATAATCCTTTGGCATTTTTAAATTTCTACAAAATAATTATACAAGTTATAAATGACAAAGTACATATGAAAGTAATAGTAAAAGACAACCAATATGAGAACAATTAGTAGAAACAGTAGGGCATTTACCTTACAAAAGTCTTCATACGATTGCCTTTCACACTTGATAATCTTTGTTGTATCATCTCAACTGAAGCCGGAGGTGCGAAGCATCTCAGTTATCACATTATACTTGTCTCTAAAACACTTGGTCTTTGAATCAATGTGAGGATATGCCTTTAGGCCACAATTAGCAAATTTCTCATTTAGCATACTTTTTAACTTCACTAAAAACCCACCTTTCGAATTTCCCTCAGCCTTCCAAAGAGGATCGACACTTAACTTCAACAAGCCATGAACAAGAGCCCATTCCTCATCCCTTGTCGAAAAGCGCTTATTTTATCCTCTTCCACTTTAAGAGCCTTGGCTAATATCCATCTTGCTTCCACTGTGGCTTATATCCATTTTGCTTCCACCTTGACTTTGGCTATCCATCCAATGTAACAGAGGAACATAACATTTTTGGGTAACTTTATGACGTTACGCCATAAAAAGTACAATATTACAACTTATAACATCACACATCAAAAAAAACACAACCAATTCAATTAAACATCGTTCATGAAAACACAACAAACCATCTCAACAAAGCATCATACACCACAATAAATATAACAAATGAATACTAGTCATTGGTGCTATATGCATCATCCATTCCTGTTTGACCTAACTCGCCAATTATTAAACATTGTCTGGGCAAATGTATTTCAAAAAGTAGTCCAAGCATCAGATGACTCAATGTGTATGATGTATTCAACTTCGTCATCTGTATCCTCATTATCATCTTCACCATTATCTCCATCTTCTTCCTCTTCATCCTCATAATCCTTAGGCACCACATGATCAGTTGGCATATATTATCGAATTAGATTATGTAATGGAATACTTGCTAATACAATACGGCCCCGGGTGCGTATTGGAAAAAATGAAGCACATCTAAGAATGGCCCATCTTCCTTTCAATAATCCGAAGCATCGCTCTATTACATTCCTAGCTTTAGAATGTTTCATATTGAAATACTCTTCTGCGCTTACTGCTTATCGGTCACCCCACTCTCTCAAGTGGTATCGATGGCCTCTATATGGTGCAAGAAATCCCTCACAATTAGTATATCCGGTATCTAACAAATAATATCAACCTTAACAAATAACAAACCAAGAGTTACTTATGAATTCAAGGAGAAAATGGTTATTAAATTATCATATGCCCTAAATTATTACCTTGAGGAACCTTTAAACCATTGGGCCTAGAAATTGCATCTCGAAGGACACGGCCGTCATGTGCGGATCCTTCCCAGCCCGGCAATACGTATGTGAATTCCATATTAGGTGTACATGCACCAAGTACATTCATGGTAATAGTACCTTTCCTGGTCCTGTACTTTGCTTTATGTTGATTGGGAACATGAGCACTAATGTAAGTACCATCTAAGGCACCTAGGTAATTCTACAAAGTAAAGTAACATCAATTAATATTCTTATTGACATTATTATTAAGTTTATTATGAAAAAATGAAGTAGCTTGGCATTACCTTAAAATATTTCCATCGATTGTCTTCGTAGTCTTCCATAATGGGGGTAGGCTTTTTGAGCAAGTGCTTATGTAATTTTAGATCTGCAAGCAGACAACGATGAAAATTCCTATTAACAGTTTCTCTACTTCGAACAAAATATTTCCCAACTGCCCTAATTTTGAATTTATAAGATAACGTATATAAAAACATTGCCACTATTTCTTCTAAGGACATATTTCTACTTCCAGTCAAGGCCCCAATATCTCTAACCATCTCAAAAAGAATATAGAAAGTGCGCCTATTCATACGAAGTTCACTTCTACAACCACCATCACTCTCAGTAATTAGTGCACTCAAATTGTTCAATCTACGATGTTTTTTATCCCTCTTTGTATATTTCAATTGTTGTGCCTTGTGAATAAGCTCACCCATCATATATCATATAAAAATTAGCAAAATTAGGACATTTAAAACAACCACAATTGTAATGAGCAACTCCAATTGCATCTTCTTCCCCTTCCTTATAAGTAAGAGCTAATGAGATGGAGGAATTTTTGTCCAAATCATGAAGTAATATCACTCTTTTGAACATCAAGTTTCACTCAAATTATAATTTAAGCTAAGCTAATTTCACCTTGTAACATATACGAGCATGAACATATGAAATAATGATATTAAACAGAAGCTAGCCAACATTCAAGCTAGAAAACCAATGAAACAAAATGTTATGTAATCCTTTTTGGTATTGTAATATGCCATTCAAGCTAGCCATCATTCAATCTATCCATCACACCAAATTGTTACAAACTTCTTGAGGAATTGTAATATGTCAAGTGCAAAATAGCATGATAACATCCATCAACCATGAAAGCATCAACCAGGAAAACACATTAACCATGAAAATAGCATCAACCATGAGCATTAACCAGTCGACCAAACACCGAAGGCAGCCCAAAATTTCAAAAATATTGGGAGGGGGAAAAAAATGTAGCGTTTTTAGGGAGAGAGATGACTGAATTTCTGGGGGAGGGGAACACATACACGAACCGAACTCATGGGGGAGCAAACCAGCAAAACGAACTGAAATTATGGGCGAGGGGAAGTAGATTGAAAATTTTCAGCCATGGCAGGATTGAAATCTCAGGCGAATATGACAGGGAAGGCGAGTTTAGAATGAATTCTCACAAGGGAATCTGGAACAAAAGCAAAACAAACCTGGCCGGAGGTTACTGCTGTTGTCGCCGGTGTGAGGTGGAGGTTTTTGGCGTTCTATTGTCGCCGACTGCCGATGGATCTGGCCACCTCACTTCTCTCTCCTTTCGCTCTCTCTCTCTCTCTCTCTAGGGTTTGGAGGTGCCTCTTGATTCCCCTCTGGTATAGGACTTGAAACCTCTCCTAAAGTGGGGGGAATCAAGTTGCTGAAAAATGGGGGGGATTTGATACCTAAAGGAATCAAGTCCCATACCTTTATTTTCCAAACCAAACAATAGGTATGGGAACTTGATACCTAAAGGTATCAAGTCCTATTCCTTTTTCCCCAACCAAACAGGCCCTAATATAGGTGCTACAACATCTAAAGCATGGAATGTCATCAACAACCAAGTGGTTTTCATCTGGGGTATATCAGGACAGTTAAGTCGCCACATAGTTCATGAATCTCATTCACTATCAAACCCAATTCGTGATCCATTCAGTTGGTTCTCAACCCTTTTTAATTCGCACTAAAGCCACAAGACATGCATGCATCAACATTTGACCATGAAAACATATCCAATACCGAACACACTACTATGAACTCTGTTAGTCAGCAGAATCAACATAGTATCACAATTTATTGATTTTCACACAACTTGGGCTCCCTCCATACGGAACTATCCACAGGAGTCCTTAAAAATAAACTCAATTTCATCCCTACTGCCTCTAATTCTTACACGCATTCAGATTCATCTCCATAAACAAATTAACCCAGTAAATGAACCATACTCAAATCCGCTCAGTGACTGAAATGTTAAAGCTTACAAAAATATTAGTATATTAAGAAACCAAGAATCACCCACCTGAATTCCATGCCAAAGGATCCAATTAATGGGTAGTGTGGTTGGTTTCTAAGCTACGTGAGTACCATTTCTCCCCCTACCACTGCTGGTCGCGAAACCCCTGTGCCTAGAACAGATTTAGAATAGATTCTGCCCGAGTTCCCCCGGTCTGTGTGTGTGGCTGCTACTGTTCAAATGCCACTCGCTTCCCCCCCTCAGTTTCGCTCTCTTTCTCTGGTTTAATGGGTGCAAATAGTGGTGGAAGGCTAATGAAGACAAGTGCGAAGATAAGTGGGAGGCCAAGCAAGGAGGGGAAGCTGAGTTCTGCTTGCTACTGCTCCTGTTCGTTCCTCTCTTCACTTCTCCTTCTACTCCTCCCCCTAATTCGCCCTTTCCTCTCAATGTTTCCCTCTTTACTCTCCACTCTAGTGCTGAGGTTTGGTAGGAATGTTTGGGTGATAGAGTGGCGTAAGGTGTAGAAGGAAAGAATCGTGTGTAATGGTTTTGCTCAAGGATAGATGCCTGACTCTTTAGTTTTAATCAACCCCCTCCGTTTTTGTTCCTTATACTAACCCGATGTCACGTGTTACCTAAGCCCAAAAATTATGCCCCCAAGTTTTTATTTACTGATTTTATGCATTCACATAATAAGTCATGAAAATTCGAAACTAGTTTTTTTATAAAATTATTCACTTTAATATAAACATGCAAATATCAACGTAATATTAGCCCCTATAATAAAAACATAGTCAATAACAATTATTAACTTAAACAGTTAGCCTGACATTAAAATCCTCTACTATTACACTCAGCACGCCTCAACAAATTTTGTCCTCGAAATTCCGAAGGTCCAAGGCACAATAAAAACGTGAGGTTCACATACACATGCATAAACCACACAACTCGATGGTAGAATCCAAAACCTTAATTACACATAAATACAAATTCTAAATAGAAAATAAAAGTTTATAGTATCCACCTTCTCTTTTCCAATCGTGTTTTAGTGTCTACTCACTCTATTAAGACGTCAGGGGCAAATTGCATATAAGAGAGGCCAAAATGAGTTGGTGTCGATAAGTATATTATGCTTATTTTAAATGAACACCGATTCTCAATCTTATGCCCAACCAATTAGCATAATGGCTACCCCTTCACGCATCGATATGCATGACCACTAAAGAATTTTGTATCCATGACAATCAATGGCACAGAAAACTGAATCAATTTCATTCTAAGGCATAGAATCCAATCATTTTAGAATTCCGTCAATGGGTAAGGCTTCCAACTCATAACAAAATATCGCACATCACATAGTACGACATAGCATCATACCAATAATAACAACACTTAAAGGACAACCAAGGCTTCAACGATGTAACATACAGCATCAATTAGCAATCCAAAAGTAAAAAATACTCATGACATTAACCTATATTATGTGCATATAATGAGCAAATCACTGGGCAGCATAAGGAAACATGGAAACATGAAAGGAGCACATAGAATTAAGCAAGGCAAGACAAAGTCTAGAATAATGAGGATATTGTGCAACAATAGTCCAAGCAACCAGATGTTCATAACTAACAGTAATACTATACACAATACTAATGGAGTCCCGATCCATTCTTTTCTTTTATGGAAGTTAAACTCAAGTCTATGACCTCCTTGTGAAACTGGGGACATACTAAGCATAGATCCATTTAAATAACATGACATCCTCATAGAGATAATGCTAAACTGTCATTTTAGGAATACATGTCATTCGTAAAAGAATTAGAGCCTATGTAATAATACAAGGAACTGCATAATCCATCACAGCTCAATCGTATTATATCAACTGTTAAGATTAGACACAACAACATCCAGGTTGCATAGCTCATTAGTCGAGTATTAGAACCAACGCTCCCATTATGTGCATGAAACACCAGTATGTCACTATATTATACATGAAATGCACACAGGCTGACATATGCAAATGTAGCTTTTAAGAATGTATAAGCAGATAGCTCCTAATACTACAAATGAGATGTTAGAAATCATGGCAATCGAGCTAAGCTTAAAAAAATCAACTTCATTCCAGAACATAATGTAACAATAACGGTGACAAGCATAATGGCTGACAAAAGCACATTTATGGAGTTTTCTTATGAAAATTACCATGTAATCCGTAAACTTATCATGTAAGAATATAATACAAGATAGCCCAGTTATGGCATGCTAGGGCTCTCAGTTGAGCTATGCCAACAACCATTTTACACGTTCATTCATAAACCACAAAGTCGCATATCCAACTATAAGCATGAGTACACTAGCGTGTCAAGAATATGCAAGTGCAGGCTCATATGGTCATGCAATCATGTTACTGGACATATGAGTACATGGCCATTAAGATAGCATGAGAAAAAATCAAAGGTACTTTCATTTAAATAACAAAACAACATTCCTGTCACCCCACCCAGCCACTCAAATCACATAATTCATCCACCTCAATCACATGCATAACCACCCTTAAAGAGGTACCAACGATGAAAGTCCTGTTACTCGATGTCATAACCCTTTAATGGTTACTCTAAAATGAGCCCAAGTAACTATACAAGCCCTTATGAGCTTTATATTGCACATAATGCTGTGATTACACTCTGAAACACCCAAGTTCATAGTATTATCACACAGAAAGATATCTAGGTGAGTGTTTATGAGAATGGACACCCTATGGTCACAGGCAAGCCTTGAGGATTTTCCAAAAGGATTGGGAGTTACTCGCTAATGACAACTCCATGTGTTCACGGGGTCACTACAAAAATAGTGATATGTAGCAACAGAGACTTAGCAATATGAAAATAAACCTGTTGGTAAAGGTTGGTATTTACAACACACATAATTTTATGTTGGAATAGAGATGTTGGGTCCAGACATCGTAAAAGAGTCCCAACATTTGCAACATAAAGTANNTGTCCTAATGGTATTATTTCTGTAGTACCAATATGTTTTTCTCATAAGATTTTCTGTTGGTATTATTAGTTTAATACCAACACTGTAATGTAAACATATGTTGGTATATTTATCACAATAAAATTTGCATAAAGCTTCTGTTTAGGAGACATAGGCTTGTGTCATTATGCAGGAAAAGTTGAATAAATATTTTTTGATGTGTACTTCTTTTTAGTATTTTGAATATGATCACCTGCACTATTAACTAGATAATTAATTTCTTATGCATTAAAAATTCACTAAATACATATGGTAAGGAAAGAAAACTAGTAAAGTAAAAAAATACTACATAACCCAGAGAATGCCCACCCATCAAATACAAAGAAAGGAAAATAAAGATTTAGTGGGTGAAGAAAAAGAATACAGAAAAAGCAAAAATTAAAACAAGCAGCCAAGCACGAAAATGGAAGGACTTTATTTCTCAAAGCTTTTCTTCAACCTTTTAGCGTTTTGCTCTCTAGTCTCCACCCTCAATCCGATCACAACCTCCTCATTGACTGCTCTTCTTCTTGTTTCCATCACCGGCCAGTTGTTTGAACAAACGAATCAACCAGAGTCTTCTTTGATTGCCATTCAAAGCCCCTATAATCGATTTCGGTAAGTTTTGCCTTTGTCTTCTTTCTTTTATGGGTTTTGATTGCTATTCAAAGCCCTTGTAATCGATTCCATTATGTCCCACTTGTTTGAAGCATTCTGAGTCTAAATAGAGAAGCACTTGCTTGAAGCAGAGATTTTTGATTGAAATTCTCGTAATTGACATAGAAAACTTTGTTTTGTCATTGAGATCTTTGTGGTGGTTATTGGAATTTTGATGCTTGATGTTGTTTCAACTTGTTTTTTCAAGTTAAAATTGCTGGCGGCGTATCTATTATGCTCTGTGGTGGTTATTCGAATTTTGATGCCTTGATTAAAGAGCGCATTTATGGTGCTCTGTTTGTGGTTTATTATTAGTTGTTTTTTGCCTATCTATTATTCTCTATTTAG
>NCQT01033662.1:23203-33935 GCA_002740465.1 Stenocereus thurberi | reverse complement strand
ATTCATGGCTTGTTGAAAAATTGACTTTTGGGGCTTTTCCATCCATTATAATTATGAAAATTGGATCCCATTTGCTTGGTCAAAACGAATCTCAAAGTGAGGTGAAGTGTCCTAGCTAAAAACTGAAAATGACTAATGAGGTGTTTTTAGGAGGAATAGAGTATCTAATCTCCTTAGTTAGGGCTCTGCTAATTTCCCTATCCATCCTTTTCCTATCTTAATTATGATCATAGAGGCCCCAAAACAATAGTAACCTTGGACCTTCAAGACTCTGAGTCCTACTCCTAAAGGTCGCCGTTGCTCTTATTTTGACCATGGTTTTAGCTTGGAGGAAATTTCGGTCTTATGGTTTGCTCTGTATCAGCCTCTTCCCTTTGAAGAGGATTTAACCTGGAATCCTTGCATTTGTAACCCAAGTATACCACTCTATTATTATGTCCATTGAGTTTAAGAAAACTCATTATGCTAAGAATACCACCCATCTTGAACAGGTATACATTGTTAAAGGATTTAGGAGATACTCCAACAGGATGAAAGATATTTCTATCATTTATGAGCCTATTGAAAATTTAAATATACTCATCACAACTCATCTTAAAGGGGATTCCCTTATCATTGACAAGCTTGACTTGTGGAACCTCACTTTTGAGGGGAAAGGAGTCAAATAATCTTTGTGCCAACAAGGGTGAGAGTTTCACATTTGGCTTAGAAGGGCAAATGATTTTTTATTGAAGCTTTAATTTTTGTGGGGTTTAAGATTGAGGAGTGTTTGCAAGATTGAGAGTAAGAGTTTGGTCATACAATTTGGGTCTCTCATGAAAAACAATCTTAGGGCCAAAATTTCAATGGTCTCCCAAGAAATAGATACGAAACATCAATGGAAAACATTTCGTGTATAGCCTTATTCCTCAATTTGCTCATTTGAAATGAAAGTAGACCTTCCTTAGTGATGTTTACCTCAATTCTCAAGTTGTGAAAATGGAGAGGATAAGAGTGAGATTGAGGGATAATAGGTAGTACAACTTCCAAGCTGAATTTTGATTCAAGTTCTTCTTCTTTAAGATCCAAATTGATCTCATTTTCTTCCTTAACCGCCTCTTGAATCATGGCTGGCTCTTCTTCTTGAACCTTGATCTTCTCTTAAGGAACACTGGGCTTTTCTTTTAAGGATTCCTCTTCAAAGAGTTGATCTAGGTCTAATCTCTGATCCATGTATCTCTTAAGCTTACTCTAAGTCTTGATGCTAGACTTGCCTAGAAGAGCTCTCTCCCTCCTAAGGTCTTTAAACTAACAGTATGTGTAACCACGAAGTTTGTGAGTAGCAATCAAGAAATTCTCTTCATTGTACACTATTTAGCCTCAAAATAATCTTTAAGTATTTGAACCCATCTCAAATAGATGGTAGGATCCAAGCTAATACCATCAAAGGAAGGAAGCTCTTTCATGGTCTTCTTTATTTGTGCTATTAGGAAACAGAAGGTGAAAAGGGCTTGGGGAAATAAAAGGAAAGAGGGTTTAAGGTGAAAATAGGGGCTAAATAGGTCATAGAGGTTACCACAGAGGTAAGGAGGGGAGAAAACAACACACTCAGGGCAACCAAAATCTACTATAGTCTATGGTATATAGCCATAGTTTGACCAAGGTCATGTATGTCCCGAAAAATTCTCAGATTTTTGTGTTGGCTTTTTGTGAAGTTTATGATTGTGTTTGGATTGGGGTATGTGTTTAGGCTATTTTTTGTGGGGTTCCTTTGTGGGATAATAAGGTGCTTATTAAGAAGAAATCAACTAAAAGTAGGACTTTTTGGCTCGAATACCAATTGATGCATGTTGAATTTCATTTTACCAAATATAGGAGAGAAATATAAGGACCAACCTCCCCCAAGACCCAAGAGAGAGAAAAACCACAAAATAACAATGATAAACATGATTACAACCTGAAGTCAAGATCAACCATCAAGCAAAAGAAATTTTTTTTTTTTTTTGGGGTGTGGATTTTGAGAAAACTAGTAACAAAAATAATCAAATAGATATATCTAAGCTAAAGGTTAAATCACCATCAGGATTAAACCACTCCACCCTCTAACCCTCTAAAGCACTTAGCACTAAGGATTAGATTAGGGGGATGAACTCAAATCACACCCTTATTTAGAGATAAAGAATTTGAGATTTTGAGGGAAAAACAAACCAAGCTTCAAGTTCTCATATCATTCAACAAGTCTTAACTTCTTAATTTTTATAAAGGTAATTAGGTCTATAAATACCCAATAGGAGTAGGATGAGCTGTTACATTAGTGTGGCAAGTGAGCCAATAGGTAGTGTACAAAATATCCTATACAAATAAGCCAAGATTCTAAGATAATTACAATTAAGATGAGATGTATTTTCCAAGATTCATCCTCTATCTTCTGGAAAGCTTTGAGAAGGCTCTACTTCACCAAGAGAGGTGCTCCCTTTGTGTGTAAAATCAGCCTACACTAATTATCTCCAAGATCACAGCTGTATCCCCCTTATTCAAGCTAATAATCAAACCTGTGCTTTTTCCAGCCTTGGACTGACCATTGGTTGGTTAATAGTCCATATCTTCTCAACACTTGGATTTTAAATGGGGTTCAAGGCTTGTTGGAAAATAGACTTCTGGGGTTTCCATCCATGTATGATTTACAAAAATTAAAGCTCATTTGCTTGGTCAACAATGGTCTCAAAGTGAGATGAAGTGTTCTACCTATAAACTAAAAATAAGCAAATGAGGTGGTTTTGGAAAGAATAGAGTGGCTAATCTCCTTATTTAGGGATACTAATTTGCCCATCCATCCTTTTCCTTTCTTAATTATGGTTTTAAAGGCCTTAAATCAATAATAACCTTGGAGCTTCAAGACTTTGAGTACAACTCTCAAAGGTCATCGTTGTTTTTATTTGGACAATAGTTTTAGCTTAGAGGAAATTTCGATATTCGTGGTTTGCTCCACATCAATATACTCTCCAGTCCAAGATTAACCTTGTGAAGTTACAAGTAAAATGGGGTTTTAAAACTAAACATAAAATCCACATCAGTGTTTACGTCCGACGATACGCCATAACTTTCTCACTCAAATGGAAGCCTACTGTAATGCTGCATATCCCTTATTGCTTAATTATCTAATCTGAATTATCCAACAACTTTGCTCTAGCAGAAATCTTAACAGCTAGAATATAGCTGGATTATATGAGTCATAACTACATCTTAGGCTGTTTAACAGGTACACGACTATAGTTGGGGTACTTTAACATTCACAAGTCCCAATAAGCCCAATGCATTCATGTCAACTCAGAAATACAATTTTAACTATAACGCAACTATAATATAGCTAGATCATGCAATCATAACTCCACATTAGGCATGCTTATTCAAAGTATGACTCAATATGACCTTTAGGCTTCTTGAAGTCTTAATGTTATGCTAAAATCTACTGGGAGCTTATACTATCGTTAAATTGCAAGAGTCAAGAGTCTTTCTTCTACTTCTTACTTTAATCAACTTGCTAGGGATAGGCCCATCCACTTATTCCTTACCTAAATCAGAAAACACAAAAAAAAAAAAAAAATTTGAAAACATGAGCCAAAGCCCAATACGTTTATCCTCATACTATCAAATAACATTGCAGAATAATTTAGCTGGTGCTCCTATTTTAATTCATTCTAGTTCAAACACAAGAGAGGGAGAGAATGTGATTAAAACTACTTTGCAAGTTATTATCTTAAAGTAGAGACCATTTTGATGTCTGATTTGACCATTGAGATTAGTGTGCACCTTTTCGGCCAATCGGGAAGCCCGAGCTGAGGCCGCATAGGTAAACTGAAGGGCGTAAACCATTATGCTTGATAACTGGGGGGGTGTATAATTAGGTGATGAAACAAAGTTCGAGCTGATTAATCGCATGGATATTACATGTAATCACATAAGTTTTGAGAAACATGTTAATTTTTGAAGACTGTAGGCAATAAACGTACCAAAAAATTTTGAAATCTCTTCCCTTGATAGACTAGTTGTTCATGGCTTGATAATGATGGAAATGACCTCGTTCTGCTTCAAATATACATATTTTGATGGTTAGTGAAGTTTCAAATAATTTTTATTAGTTAGCACATTAATAAATAATTCACAGTTCTCTGCGACATCTTTTCTTAATTATCAATGCATCACAATGGTTTACTTAAGCACGCAAATCGATCTCGGTTCCCATCTTGTATGTTATTTCCCTCCCTTTTTAATATCATCGTTATTTTTACAATTAATAATATTAATGTTATCGTTGTTATTATAAGTTTCATTATTGTTTCCTTCATTAATATTGTTATTCTTATCAATGTTATTATCATTTCCATTACCATGACTCTTACCATTACTATTATCATTATATTATTATTCTTATTGTGATTATTTTAGATGTTACATCATTATTAGCATTAGCAACTTGTCGATATCCATAAAGATGTTTGGATTAACTGAATTCGGTGTGCAGTTATAAGCTTATTTTTCATGTGAAGAACATGCTTTCGGCTCCAAATCCAGAAGTGATTACTTTTAAAGTCTCAAATGCACTTTGTTTTCTACGTAATCAATCTGGGATGCAAAACATATGTCATTGTCAATTATTTAAGCAGATATCAATCCTCATTCTCCTCTTTGAGTTGCAAAACACTTAGTTAACCATCAACACTATTTCT
Source organism: Stenocereus thurberi (assembly GCA_002740465.1). Taxonomy (NCBI): domain Eukaryota; kingdom Viridiplantae; phylum Streptophyta; class Magnoliopsida; order Caryophyllales; family Cactaceae; genus Stenocereus; species Stenocereus thurberi. The sequence goes on along the minus strand of NCQT01033662.1, from coordinate 29,229 downwards.
ACCCCATTCATCTCTCGATTTAACTCAAATTAAAATAATCAAATTTCACAGTTGCCTTTAATTACTACCATTACTCAAATTTTCATAAAAACATAATTAAATTTCACCAAATTAAACTTCAAAATTCATGTTAGCTTAATTGGTTTTAAAATCCCAAAAATAGTATTTTTCCTCTTCCTTCATCTTGCACCCCTCTACGCTCCCATGGCCACATGCAACAGAAACCCAATATCACCCTTTAGATTCATTCGATAAAATCAAAACCACTTTAAGCTTTATTTAATCAACTTATTAGAGCACAAGCCCACAACCCCTATTCAATCCCTAATATTTCCATGAACTCCCATAACACTAACTCACTCATATCCTCAAAATCACCAAAAATACTATAATTTTCCACAAATCAACACTTAATCGAGCTAGGAAAACACAATTATTTAATCAAATTATGAGCTCTAAAAGTGGAAATAACTGAGGGAGATTTGAATTTACCTTCCCAGACCACCACTATATCAATTAAAAAAGGAGTTGGAAGAGAGAGGGTTGTCGGTACCAATGGTTGCAGTGCTCCATCGGTGGCATGCAAGCAGCTGAGCTGATGGTGGTAGATACGGTAGTTGGGTGGTGCAGGGTTGGAGAAAAAACAGAGGGAGAAGGGGGTGAAGTTTGTACATGGCTGCGAAAAATCAAAAACGGGTTTCGTGCCTTACTAACAAAGGCCGGGGGGGAGGTTCTTAAAAAAAATTGAACTTAGTTTTTTTTTTAAAATTGTTTTGATCTAATTCTAACCCAAAAATCTAGATTTCTCTTACATTTTTAGCACTCTTTTTCTTTTTTTTTCCAGCTAATATATCATTGGGCTAAAAGTTGGCTAACTTTAGGCTATTAGTAATGTGTCTATGGTTTATTTGAAAAAAAAAACTTATAAGCTTTACATAATTGATTAACATATCCTTTTATAGTCATTAATACTTCATTTATTCATATTACAGTTTTATTTATCTATATTTCATGAAAATTACAATCTTTTATCCACTTTTATTAAATAGGATAAACTTTATTTATTTATCTGTTTATTTATACATTCTAAATGCTTTTTATACATAGCAAAGCTCAATTTTTATTTCGTGGCCACTTTATCATCTCAACCTATAATTGCATTTGTATATCAAATGCTGAATTGAAATGCAACGGTCAATTTGGTCAAACTGAGATTGACAAAAGTAATTAACATTGATTGGGTTCGGGCTATTACAGCCTCCCCCGCTTAAAGTAAGTTTTGTCGTTGAAGCATATAAATTTGAAAGGAATCTTAAATTTACCTCAGACAATTGTGGGTACTTTTTTCTCATATCCTCTTTCGTCTCTATGTACATTCAGATGAGGTATGATGAGCCCTTAGAACCCTGACTGAAGAGACACTCTTATTACGAAGTTATTTAACTTTATAATCAAGTATTTGCATAGGATGCTCCTCATAAATCAAGTTCTCAGTAACCTCTATAAGCCCTGTTACAATGGCATACTTTGGGCGTGGAAGATACTTCCGAGGCTATGGAACATGGAGAAGACTATGCATATGCTCAAGTTCTGCCAGTAAAGCTAATCTATGAGCCACTGAGTTTAACTTTTCAACGATTTCATAAGGCAAGATGTACTTACGGCTCATTTTTACTTTGACAGTGAACCTCCTATCACCCTCAACTCAATAAACTTTTAAGAATACTTTATCTTCTACTTGAAATTCTAATGATTTCCTTCTTTTGTAGGCATAGATCTTTTCTTAGCTCTGAGAAGCCTTAAGGTGCTCTTAAATCTTTCTTGCTTCCTTAGTCGATACTTGTGTTAACACCGACCTCAATAATTAATGCTTCATCTAACTCAGTCCAACTAAGCATCATTTAAGATTCTACCCCTTATTATAAGGGTCCTCATTTTGTGGTGTATTAGATGCCCATTAAGAAACAAATTATTGGCTATGTCCTAAGATTTGATGTCATTCTATGACTTGTGTCTATAGTCCCTTTTTGCTAAGACTGAAGGGATATTTTGTATTCTGTCTTGTAATTCTAACTGATTTGTTTCGTAACCTTCCCTCACCAAACTAGTTAAAGGTTTGCCAGATCTAAATTTAGCGTTAGGGATGAACATGATCAAGGATAAGAGTAATAGAAATGGTAACCAAGTGAATCATTACTCACAAATAAGAATAAACTGCAAAATTAGAAAGGATTGATACTGGAGGATTATCATAGGATAGGTAGAATAGGGATATTTATGAGTGTATCAAAAATTCAAAAATATAGGACCCTAAGAAGAATGGGTTGCAAGTACGTAGCACAAAAGAAACCAATAAATATACGGCATCTCTTGAATCGTATCAATGGTAGAGATAAGTATTCCATCTGAATAAGTATGGGTAGTTAGAATGTGGAATTATAAATTATATTGTGTTTTTCATCAAATAAGAAAAGATTAGAGTATCTAAATAGTAAGGCAAGATTATTCACTTACAAGAAACTTTTAATGAAAATTCTCAGTGCTTAATCAAGTTGTTTACACCATCCAAGGAGCAAGATGGTAGATTGTTTCTACACTTCTTATTCCAAGAAGTGGTTAAATGTCAAAATCATAATTACAGTATCAATATCGTAAGGAATAGAATAATCACCTCATCCAATATAGAGGAGTAGATGATGACCAAAGGGAATTGAAGGAAAGAGTTTCAAACCATTTTAGAATAGACTGGTGTTTTAGTTACACTTGAGTTTAGCAACTGAATTATAATAAAAAGAGTTACAACTAAGGTTTGAAAAGGTGACCTTTTTGTCACAATCAATATGAGAAGTGCAATGGATGGGTTCGACAAGCATGGTGTAGAATGTCTTAGCCTTCTTTTAAAATGAACTGAAAGGAGTATTCCCTTGCCTATAAGAAGCAAGTTTAAGTACAACAAGGAGACTGAATAAAGAAGGTTCAAATTCATTTATGAGGAATATAATTTTAAATACAAGAGAAATTATCGGATTACAACAATCAACATCCATCCACACTAGTGAGAGTTGAAATGCATTTTCACTCCAAAACAAGATATAAAAAATTATAGCTGGACAAATAATGGTGTGCAGAAAATATTTATAAATATGCTTTCAGTAAAATAAATTAGATAAGGATGAAAATTTAAAGTGTTGGAATGTCGACAATCATTTAAAATCGAATAGAAAGGTATTTCATATCTAGCAACAAGTTTCAGAAACATGGTAAGTCATGCTAGAAAGAAGGTATGAGCATTCTTGTGGATTTAGAAAATTTCATAAGTTTGGCATGAAAAGGGGAAATTAAATAACATAGATAGAAGACAAATTTTAAAGATATGGTGAATCGAATAAGTATGAGAAATTGATGCGGAGCAACTCCCGTGCTTGAGACTACTCTCACTAGCAGGGGTCATAAACCAACTTAGCTTAGTATTGACCCTAGCTCAAGGACTAGGTACCCCTAGGTCAATATTGACTTGAGGCCCTCAAGAAGGTCCAACTGGGGATAGGAAAGGTGCTTGGGCTAGTAGTAGCCTAAATAAGGAGTTAACCACTTAATCCTCCCAGAACCTCATTAGTTCATTTTCAGTTTTCGGGCAGAATACTTTACTTCATTTCTAGCTCTCCCTTAACTATGCAAATGAGCTCTAATTTTTGAAAACTATAAATGGATAGAAAGCTCCGAATGTTTATTTTATAACTAGTCTTGAATCACACTAAAAAGTATTGAGGAAGTTACGAGCTAAATTCTGAGCTAGGGTTAGTCCAGGATTAGAAAATGCACGGTTCTGATTATGGGCTTAACTGAGGAGGTTACAGCTATAATTTTGGAGATTAATCAGCATAGGATGATTCTTCAAATACAAGGAAAGAGCTGACAAGTTGTGGCACTTCTATTAGAGGAGTAGTGCCTACTCAAGGCTCCCTAGAGGATGAAGGATGAATCATAGGAAACTACAACTTATAATGATTGCAATTATTTTAAGCATCTTGATTCATTTTCATAGATATTTTGTAATCCTCCTATTAGTCCACTTGCTGCACTAATGTACAGCTAATTCACCCTCTCATCGGGTATTCATGAACCTAATTACCTTTATGAAACATTCATATTTGATGAATGATATGAGAGCTTCAAACTTGCTTTTCCTTAAAATCTCAAATTCTTTATCTCTCTTAGGAGGGTGGTGATTTGAGTCTTCCCTTAAATCTAACCCTTGGTGCTAAGACTTTACAGAGTTAGGGGGTTGGTTGATTTATCTACTTGCTACTTGTTATAAGTGTTGAATATGCTCCATAGAGGCTTTTTGCTTTGAAAATTCTCTCTCATTTTCTTGGTTCTTCTGTGGAGAGATTGGTCTTCAACATCCATTGGGCTTACCTACACGCAATTTCATTCCTTTATTTGGACAAATGGAATTCACCATGCATAATTTGTATCAAAGCATGATGATCCTATCTCTTGGTAAGCATCCATTCCAACCATCTATGTGTTGGAACTGTTTAAAGTATCCCTCTTTCTAAACTATTTTGTCATTAGTTATTTCTCTTTAAATCTCTTATCTAGTCTACAAAGACCTAATTATAGCCCAAACATAAACCCCAACCTAAACACATCCCTAAAACTCCACAAATGGGGCAAAAATACGAAACCAAAAATCTGGCATTGTCACCCTGCGTCGCTTGGCACGCTCATTCCAAAATCCCACACTTTAAAAATTTGACCCAAATATTTGGCACGGCCACCCAATGCTGCCCAGCACGACTGTGCCCGTTTTCTACACTCTTAAATCCTACTGCAGAGATCTGGCATGACCCTGTGTGCCACAGAGCATGATCGTGCGCTCTCCCTTTTCACTGTTTTTCTGCCCCGTGCTCCTTCAGCACGCCCATACCTCCCCTTTTTTTCCCCTACTTTTTCCTCCTTACACCTTTCTATGAACCATCACTAGTGACGGCAATCCTTCTCACTCCTCGAGCATTCCTCTCCAGCAAGCCTATAATATAGGTGGGACCCTTGTAGAGCTTTAAGAGCAAATGAGGAAGCTCACTCTCCACAAGTTCTCTAATTTTTTTGGATTTCAGCTTTTCTAATTTTCTTTTTTTAGATTTTGGGAATTTTCAAGAAATAACCAAGCTAAGTAACAATTAATAATGAAATAAACAAAGTAAGACAGAACATATAGAACTAATAACAAAGTAGCTAAGAAAATAAAAATATGACCTAATCTCATGCCGTCATCCCCGGCAACGGCACCAAAATCTTGTAGGGTTATTTTGAACGTAAACTAAAGTGCCGCAAGTATACGACTGCCGTCGTAGTACTTAAGGGTCATCTCTACCGGGACAAGGATGAAATTAAGGTCATTAAGTACGAAGTTAAACTAATCTAGCATCATTGTAAATTAATTAAAACAGTGAATAACTAAGATTAAAGCTTATAAACAAATCAAATTCTAAACATTCCCTAAATATTTGTAAACTCTAATATTCTTTAACCTAGATAAAACATTAAAACCAAACTCAACCACATAAAAGAATAAATCTAATACTCAATCATAATCAAGACCAACATAATCCAGGGATCAACACAATCCATAATCCAACTTAATTAAAATCTAAACTAAACCTCTTAAGCTGGAAATAAGAATGAACTCCATTATCCAATACTACTAGAAATAAAAGAGAATGCAACCACAAACATAATCAAGCTTATAAATCCAGAAAAAACAATTAAGCCAAACTTAAAGTGAGCATTATATATGAGAACCGAATCAAGCCACAGAACAACAAAACACCATTAAAACTTCAACACATCCATTAACACCATTAAAACTGCCTTAAATAGAACCGAACATAGTACCAAAATAGGGGAGGGCATTCTAAGCTATTCAGTAGTACTGAAACAAGGAGAAGAATTAGGGGTTTCACTGCCCCATGAGCTCAGCATAGTCCAGCAACTGCCCCTCATTTCCAGCACACTAACAA
>NCQT01033615.1:6331-16572 GCA_002740465.1 Stenocereus thurberi | reverse complement strand
CCTGGGTCCGCTAATTTCTAGTGATTTTGACCACTTGTATTAGCCATACTGTGCCTTGATTTGTCCACTAAGCATACTTTGGATTAGTCAGTTTGGGGAGGTGGCGTATACACCCACTCAAGGTCATCGTGTCATCAAATAGGCTAATGGAAAGCATGATATTATGTTAGGTTTTTCTGTTTCTTGTTTCTACTGGATCAAATTTTGGAATTGTCCTTTGATTGTGGTATTCTAGGTTTCTGTCAGACCTACATTCATCATGAATTTTTTATGATTAATTGCCTTATTGAGTTGCTAATAGTTGCGTGTTTTTGTTTTGATTGCTTCTGTTGGTGGTTCAAAGAAGCTAGGTCCATGATCTGGGATGTCGGGTGTTGCCTCTTGGTGTCTATATATAGGGCGTGTTTTGATTTTAGCCATAGACTCCACCTTCATCTCATTTTCTCAGTTCTTGTCTCCGTTACGCTGCTTATGTCTTGTAATTCGAATACTGAGTCACTATCCCCTACTAATTCTAAAAATGGTGATAATGATAACCTCCACTAAGATCCCACTCCTAGTAGTGCAGCCCAATCAAAATATCCACATTCTATGGGTAAAGGTGGAAGTGACCATCCATATAATCCGATTGAGAAGGGCCAGACTTCGTATGCCAAGGCGATGAAATTCGGCATGGGATGTTCTGCTCATTCTTCAAATCCCTGCCTTGAGGAGAGAATTGATATTCCATTGCCTCCATCTGTCTCTATCCTAGCTCATGTAATAGGTAATACTAGCCCTTCTGAACCTAGAGTCAATGATCTACTCTCTTTTGGTCCTCCTCCTGCACCTCCAGTTGAACATATAGAGGAGCTTATTGCTTTGTGTCTGTTGGGGAAAGTCTAGGCGGAGTATGTTCCTTTACCTGTTATTATCAACAAAACTAGGAATGATTAGAAATTTATAAGAGGTCATGTTACCTATGTGGATTTGGGCAACAACTGGATATCCATTAAATTTGCTAATGTGGAGGATAAGGAGATGGTTTAGAAGGAGAGACCGTGGCATGTCAGTGGCCTGAGCTTTGTGCTATCCACCTGGGTGCCATTTTTTGACCCCTACTCGACTTGCATTGACAGGGTTGATTAGTGGGTCAGGGTTCCGAAGCTCCTTTGGGAATTCTGGGACCATGATACACTGGTTTGCCTCCTGAAGCCTATTGGGAAGGTTATTAAAGTCAACCAAACAATTCTTTACACCTTAAAGGAAAGCTTACCCGTGTTTGTGTTAATATTGATGTCACTGAGCCGCTACCACGATCATTGGTTATCTCTTTTAAACGTAAGTCCATAAAGGTTCCCCTCATTTACAAAGGTTTGCATAAGGTGTGTACACTATGTGGGTCTGAGTCCCACCAAATTGAGGTATGCCTTGATCTGCCCTTACAATCTAAAGTGGAAATTGTGGTGGAAAAATTTGGAGGGGCTAGTGGGCTGTCTTCTATTAAGGTCAACCACCCTTCCTCTTCTTCTAATGAGCCTGTTACTACCACTGACAAATGCATCTATGTCTCTCCTAAAAAAAAGGACTTAGATCCATGACTAACCCAGGTGTTGGGAAACCCTCTCCTCTTAAGCCTACTTATCAGCCTAAAGTTATCATTGTTGACCTTGTTATGAGTCCTAGCAGTATTGGTTCTCCTTCTCTTCCTGCTAAGCATGGTGCTCCTGATGAGGGAGACTCCTCCCTTTACATGTCTCCGATTACTCATGATGATTCTATTCTTCTTGCCTAACCTGCTCAAGGCATGAATATTGAGGACCCAGTGAATGAGGACCCTTTAAATGCTATGGAAGAAGATATGCCTGAGAAGCCAAATGACAACATCTATGGGGACTCACACGAGCTCTTTGTAGATGAGGAGGACATGGCAGATACCTTTCTTAACTTGGACCCTATTCAGGATTTAGAGCAGTCTTCTGAGTCTTCCAAGAGACGCAGGGTGGAAGAGGGAGATGAAGGCGTCTCAAGGGCTGTTAACTAATTAAACTTCTCTCTTAATGGTTTGGTATGAATGGGGTGTTTCTTTAGATGGGAATAAGTCGATGGAGTGTTTGTTGCCTCAGTCTCATAGGCTGAATGTTTTGTACTATGTTTCTTTTGGTCAATCTAGACATGTGTTCTCCTGTTTTCTTTTGCAGCAAATGGTGTATAGATTAGTCATGACGGTTGTTTGTGTGCTAAGCTCTTGTAATATATCTCTTCTTTCAGTTGTGGTTCCTGTTTGGGCTTTTTAGTCTTGATTTTGCTGTCATTGCCACCACCTTTACATTGCCATATCTAGCTCTTGTTATGTAGTAACGGGTTGGAGACATGTTAGCTAGATGGTGTTTTTAAGGAAAAAGAGCTGTGGCTTGTTTCGGAAAGAATTTATAGCATATCTGGTTGGAACCTTGGCCATTATCTTTTCCTGGATCAGCCGCCCCTATTCCTTTGTTCCAAGGTCTATGATGTTGATGTTAATTGCTTTGATAGTCCTAATTTTGAGACCTACATGGACTCGGGTTTGTTGTTGCTGGGATTATACTCCGGGCACAGTTGGTGTTATCTTCACTACAAATTGGAAATTAGTGACTTACATACGGAGTCTAGATTGTTTATGTCCTACTACGCTTATTTCCATGGCTATATGTGGTATTGTACTCTCCCTCTTGCTGCCTATTTTTGTGTGTTCTGGACAGGGCTAGGATGGATATTGTGGACTGTTGGAGGCTGTCTATACATGTTCATGGGCTTGGGGACATGAAGATTCCATATCCGAAGCAGATGGCCCTTTATTGGGTTTTGCTGGCTGATGTACGCTCATATTTTTGGTTACTAAGCAACATCTGCTCTTAGGTAGACATAGCGAGTGAAATGAAGACTTTGTCTGTCATTTCCAAGCCTTTTTTACAGAATGCCGGATCACAGCCTGGTCAATTGTGTGGGACTTTGGCTTTCTCTTAGGATAGTGTATGTTCTTTCTTGGACAGAGCGCTTGGGCTTCGGCTCTAGGTATTGGTGCTAAGATGGCTAAATTTAGTGTCATGATGTTTTTCTAGCAATTGTAGCTGCACAAAGTCTGTCGTATTTAGTACTATCATGATATCTTGGCTTCATTTAGTAATCAGCTGTTGCAGTGGAATGTTACAAGGCCATCTTCTATTGTCTTCCTTTTTTCCCAAAATAGCGTGCTCGGTTGGATTTTTTTTCAGATGGTGTATAATTGTACCTTTGTTAGCTGAGATGCTCTATGTAGTCTGTGTGATTGCCTTACCCCCAAGTGCACTTGTCAGGGACATCACTATCTTTACTTCCGAGTACTTTGTTTGTTTACTTTTGTGTAGACCTGGTTGTGTACTAGTAGAGGTGACAGAATCCCTGATGGGTGGTGCTTTGGAAATTTATATTTGTGACTGTATTAGGTGGGGGACTTGGTTAGTTCTAGCATATCTAATTGGTACTCCGCTTGAGCTAATCAAAGGCATGAACGTTGATTATTCACAAGTATGATAATTATTAGTTGGAATGCTCAAGGTGCAAAAAACCCAAGTCCTTGAGGAGATTAAAATCCTTAAATAAACCATCCAGCCAGGTATATTTTTCTTGTTAGAAACGATGACGAACGAAAAAAACTCACGAGTTATTATCCAAAAGATGGGTTTTGATCATTTTGATTTTGTCCTCCCTTGCAATCATTCAGGAGGAATCTGGGTGCTCTGAAATAATAATAATTGCCATGCATCTGTCCTTACTAAAGACAATCGTGTGATCCACATGCCTGTACATGATCCTGGGAATGCTAAGAGTATTATCGTATCCGGAATTTACAGGCCTACACAGACACACGAAAAAGACGCCTTTTGGAATTATCTTGTTCAAATGAATAGTGTTATAGACTTACCCTGGCTTTTAGTAGGAGATTTCAATGAACTAGAATCGCTAACGGACAAACAAGGTGGTTCGTCGCCGTCTGTGCGACGAATAGAACGTCTTAATTCATTTCTAACAATGATTAGAGCAGAATCCATTCTTGTCAATGGTAAGAATTTCAGCTAGAAAAAACATATTAAGGGAGCTTGGATATTTGAAAATTAGATAGAGGCATTGCACGGGAAGACTACATGAACTTATATCCCAATCTTTTTACGACCCACGGTGCATTCACAGTCTCGGATCATTGTCCTATTATTATTAGCACTGCTAAGGAAGCCAGACATCGTAACCCTTGTCCCTTCCGTTTCCAATTTTTATGGACAAAGTATCATGAAATTGACAAGCTCATCCATAAGAATTAGAATACTACTGTCCAAGGCACTAAAATGTTTATGTTTAGCCATAAGTTAAAAACTATTAAAAATAGCCTTAAGCCCTGGGCTAAATCGACCTTTGGTAATTTCCATGAAAAAGTCAGGGGCAACTTGGATAAAATTAATTATGTAGAAGAAAAACTTTTAGAGAACCCGTTGAATATTCAACTGAACAATTGGCTTCTTCGCTTAATCAAACAATGAGAGAAATTATTACTGTTTCACCAAAAATATTGGGGCCGTTTCACACAGAAGGAGTGGTTAATTAAGGGGGATAGGAATTCGAGATTTTTTTAAAGAAGCGCCAATATCCACAGGAAAAAACAGGAAATTACGAAGATAAAAGATGATGCTGGTGTCTGGATCGATGACCCTCTGGGTATTAGGCAAAAATTTATAGCTGATTACACAGAACGATTCAGATCTGTCTACCGGAATCCCAGAACACTTCCTCCTCAGGGACTTCCAGCCATAATCACGCAGCAAGATAATGAGATACTCAATCAGTTACCAACTGATGTGGAAATTAAAAAAGCTGTGTTTGACATTAATCCCAATAAGAACCGGGACCTGATGGTTTTATGCGGGTTTTTTTCCAACACTACTGAGACTTGGTTAGAAGGGAGCTCATCGACTGCATTAAAGATTTCTTTAGGCATGGTAAACTTTTAAAAGAACTTAATCATACTTTCATCACTTTGATACCCAAGATAGCTCAACCACAAACGACATCTCATTTTCGCCCAATTAGTTTATGTTCAAAGGTGTATAAGGTCATTTCAAAAATTATGATGGCAAGGCTAAGACTATTGTTGGATAAGCTTATATCATCTTTTCAAAGTGCCTTCATCCCTGGAAGATCAATTCATGATAATATTCTCATCACTCATGAGATCATGCACAAGTTCAAATTGGCTAAAGGAAAAACAGCATGGGCAGCTATCAAACTGGACATGGAAAAAGCATATAACAAGATTGAATGGGATTTCTTATTTGCCTATCTAACGCAAATGGGATTCCATCCCAAATGGATAGGTTTGATCAAAGAATGTGTAACAACAGTTTCGTATTCTATGCTCATTAATAATTCTTCCCAAGTCACCGTCTCGGGGAATCAGGCAGGGCGATCCGCTATCCCTATATCTATTTGTTTTATTTGCTAATGTGCTCGTGAATTCACTTTGCAATTTAGCTAATAATGCAAAATCGGGAGTGGGGGTAAGGCTTGCCTCAGGAGCCCCCACCATCCCCTATCTATTTTTCGCCGATGACAGTCTTTTATTTTATAAAACTAATTTAGCTTCGTGTACAAAGTTGAAGTAGAGCATCGATGAGTTCTGTCAATTATCTTGTCAAATTATTAACTTTCAGAAATCGGCGATTGTTTTCTCCAAAAATGCAACCATTGCTCAAAAACAGACTGTTGCAGCTGTCTTTAATATCCCCCACAAGGAGTCTTTGGGCAAATACTTAGGCTGTCCTGTCTTCCAAGGAAAATCTAAATCATCGGCATTTGCTGATATTCTAAGTAAGGCAACTGTCAGAATGGAAGCATGGAAAGCAAATAGTTTGTCTAAGGCAGGCAGAGTAGCACTCATTCAATCTAATCTGGAATCTCTTCCTACCCATACAATGCAATGCTTTGAATTGCCCAAACAGACCGTATCACAGTTAGATAGAGTAAACCGACGCTTTTTTTGGAAGAAATCTGGTAACAAACAAGGTATACCTATGGTCGCATGGGATAAAGTTTGCCAACCTAAAAGTCTTGGTGGCTTAGGACTAAGGAAAATGGAAGCGGTCAATTTGGCTTTCCAAGCCAAATTAGCGTGGAAAATGCTTTGGGGGACTGAGGGTTTATGGACCTCAATCATGAAACATAAGCACCTTAAATCGCAAGACCTACTAGATAGTAAAATTAAGAGCTCGCATTCTCCGGTCTGGAAAAGCGTACTGAAAAGCAGGGATTTATTGCGGAAGGGCATTCGATGGAATGTAGGCAACGGGGATCACATTCTGTTTTGGTGAGACAATTGGTGCGATAATGTCAACCTAGTGGATCTATTGGGTCTAGACGCTTCCAACATACAAAATCCTGATCTGAGAGTCTGTGATATCATTACTGAGGATAAATGCTAGGACATAGATAAGATTCGCTCCTTGGTGAAAGTAGAGGCTATTACACATAAAATAATTCGAATACCACAACCTCTAACTGAGGCAGAAGATTCTTGTTGTTGGGGCCTTACTGGCTCTGGCCACTTTAGCACAAAAACAGCAACTTGGGCAGCTCATAAGAATATTAACTCTACTAATCCTAAGCGGGATTTTAGATGGATCTGGAAACTAGATATAATGCCAAAGATAAAGATTTTCTTGTGGCAGACATTACTCAATGCTTTGCCAGTCCGTGGAGTGCTGTTGCGAAAAGGTATGACGATTGAACCTTCCTGTCCACTTTGTGGAGATGATATTGAAACTGTTGACAATCTCTTATGGAACTGTTTCCTTAAAAGGAGAATCTGGAGCCTAGCTTGCCATCACCGGTGGATATCACTATAGCAAATTCAACAAGGACAAAACTGCTTATCACAGCTTATTAATCTTCATTGACTTCTTCCGAATCCATAGGTCATAAGGAAAGTTGCTTTTTTATTATGGGGCGTCTGGAAGGGGGAAAATGAATTGGTTTTTCATAATGGACAATTCAATGTCACAAGAATTCTAATTACAATAAAAAAAGCTTTTGCTGAATGGAAAATCCGAACTTGCATGTCGGAGGGTCCTTCTTTCAGGGGGGCTATTCCTCAACGGTCCACCTCAAATCCTCTTATGAGGTGGAACCTTCCTCGGGAATCCGTCAAACTCAATTTTGACAGGTCCTGTTTCGACAACTCTACGGCGGGCGGGTTCATCATTAGTGATTGGGCAGGAAGACTTATTAAGGCAGGAGCAGCACCATACGGTGATACATCTATTTTAGTTGCTGAAGCTTGAGCACTGCGGGATGGTCTACAAGAGGTGGTTAAAAAAGGATTTCAGAGTCTGGAGATAGAAGGTGATAATATTATGGTGATACATGCAATCAAAGGGCCACATCACATGCCGTGGAGGATTAATCTCATTGTCAAAGACATCTTACATTACCTGAACCAGTTATCACATGTTTTTATATCACATATTTACCGGGAAGCTAACATAGCAGCGGCTTGGTTGGCAAAACCGGGGCATGGAGTTCCTTCGGCCACTATTTGGGAGTCCCCGCCTTCTTCTGAGCTTAAAGAGATCTAGGGTGATGATTTGATGGGATGTGCTCTTGTGAGAAGAGGCATCTGATCATTACTTTTACCTCTTACCTTTGTTTTTTTTTTAAAAAAAAGACTTTCCCAACTCTATTTGGGAGTGAAATGAACTTGGACTGGATGAGATCAAACAACGAGTCATCAATTAGAAACCAATCAGTGGTAACAAAACTTTGACCGTTCTTTGGTGGACTAAATTCACATCTGATTAGCTCTAAATATTCAAACTATTAGTCTATTCACCCAAACAAACTAAATCCAAATCAATAAACAATCTATCTGTAAATTATGCTCCTTCCATTATAAAAAGAAGCACATTAATTTTTGTAAGAAAAGTAAATATCAATAAACAAATAATTGATTTTTTAGAATAATAAACAAATAATTAATTTGAAAAAAACGGTACCAGATTATTTGTCAACACCATATATAATGAGTATTTTCAGAAATTATTTTGAAGTAGAAGCAATAGCTGAAGGTACAAATGAAATGGAGGACATGTTATAATAGCTAGCAACTAGTATTGTTGATCCCGTGCTATGCACGGGCAAAGTTTTTAATTTGTAATATATATAAGAACTATGTATATGAATTATAATTAATAATCTAGTAAAGCCATGTAAAATTTTGGAGTTTTTAAAATAAAAAATTCAATGATTATTTAAGCATAATTGGATGACTTTTTAAGATAATTAATCAAACCATACAAATTATTATTTATTTATTTTTTAAAAATATATATCACATGTACATGCACGCATGAAGAATAATCTTAGCTATAAAATATGAATGTTGGCAGACGCTGTGGAGAGAATGAGATATCGATTACGTGGACTTTAAAAAAAGGTAATAGATCAAAAGATTAATTTCTATTTTTATTATTTGGTATGATTATTATCAGCGTAATAATATTGCGAGATTTGTAAATTAATTTAATAAGGCTCTGATCGACAAAATTAGCGGTTCAATTAGTGGATAGCGGTTCAGGCAGCGGATATCATTTCTAATTTAGCTGTTAGCGGATAGCTGTTTAGATGAGTAGTTAAAATAAATGTGTTTGGTAAATTTAGCTGTTGGGTTAGCTGATTAATGTAAATTGACATAAAAAGATATAGATAATTTTCAAATATAAAATTTCATAAGGATATTTTTTGGTAAAAAAATATGAAACGTTACTTTTAAATGTCAAACGTTAATACGATTAGCTTTTTAGAAATGCCACTTAAAACGCTAAACGCTACTTGAAACGCTAGTCAAAATACTATATTACCGAACACTAAAAATTACTTGATGAGTGTATTGACTTAGTCAAAACGCTAAACGCTACTCAAAATGCTGCTGCCGAATACGCCCTAAATACAATAAAGTCACGTTCAACTACTCAAGTACCTATCAAATTAAAGAGCATCTACAGGAGCTGCTGCTATGCTAAGCGGACGAAGGATTTGGTTTGGTCAAGCATCATCATAAGCATGGCATCTACTTGGAGATAAAAAAAAAAAAATTACTCTTTTTTCATCCGATGAGATTGGCAGTGAGGAGAGGGGAAGGAGCTGCGATATCAGATACGTGATATTGTTCGGTAAATATATTTGTTGACACTGTACAGCTTCGAGCATAGAATAATTAATCATCACATGCTTATTCTAGCTATAATCAATTTTTAATTTTTGTTTTTGGTTGGCAGGTATTGTAGCCTGCTGTTTGAGAGTAATTTTGCTTGAAAATGGAGAAAGAAAACTACGAGGAGGTGAAATCATTTTTTCTTCAAGTATCAGTTGAGTAATGTCGGAAATACATAAATAAGAGTAAAAAGACAACTTTTTAAAATGGCTTAAATATGTCATTAAATTATAACGTTATCAAACAAAACAGATGCTAATGATGCGATCCTTGCCATCAGCTTATATTAAAAGATACTCTTGATTGGCACAAATTCTAAGCTTGCTTTTTTTCTCCACCTCCTTTCTCAAGCTCCTACTAATTCTTCTGACAGCATGTGTCTCATCACCTATAATAGTCAATCCAATTTTCTTACCAAACTTAATCACCTCTTTAGCAATTTCAGTTGGAGTAGGTGAATCTTACAATGCATTGCACAACAACTCTTCATGAACATTGATCATCTTCTTTCTTTGGCTTCTAGATTGATCCATATTGCCGTGTATGTCCAACATATTACTAGCAATCAAAATATTCAAAGAGCTATCAATCTCCTCTTCATTTGTAGATGATCCAAAAGGATGACTTTTTGCAGTTCCAATAGGTTGAGATATCGTTTTGCGACTAGAAGAATCATGGTCAAAGCAACCATTGACTCCGTCAAACCCATGGTCTGCAATTTGATTGTCATTAACCACTTGAATATCTTTATCCTCCACACCTTTGGAAGTCTCATTAAACATTGTTCCAAAATTCTTTTTGAGAATCCATTTTCACACCATCTTTTTTCAGCAGCCTTCCTCTGATAAATCTTCCTCGCGAAGAGGTGCAATCATTCAAAGAATCGGGAGTGCATAAGCCACTTATGGAAGCTTGCGGCACATTAGTTGGGAAGCCCCAACCAAGATTCATTATATTTATATTCAAAGAAATGGCAAAAAGAAAGTAG
>NCQT01033512.1:25132-42528 GCA_002740465.1 Stenocereus thurberi | reverse complement strand
CTACTATTATTATTAATACTACTATTTTTTTTTTTAATTTTACTAGTCTCCTAATGTCAAATAGTACATTAGTTCGAGTCTGTTCTCTGGAGAGGAAAGGGGTTAGGAGGAGAGAAGAGATAGATAGGTTGTGTTTTACTTCTTAGAATATTGGGACTCTTAATTATAGGTAAATCCACAGAATTAGTTAAAGCTTTACATAGACATAAAGTTAATATAGTTCGTATTAAAGAAACTAAGTGGTGGAAGCCACAACAAGAGAAATAGATGGGTGTAAGCTTTGTTACTCAAGGTATAACAAGGTTAGAAATAAAGTTAGTATTTCGGTTGAAAAAGAACTAACTGATCAAGTTATAGAAATGAAGTGCAAGAGTGACCATTATGTCAATTAAGTTAGTGGGGGGTTAAGAAATCTTGTGTTAAGTTTTTGTACCCACAAATAGGTTTGGTAAATGAAATCGAAAGGCAATTTTAGGAGAACTTGGATGAGGTTATTTAGAGTGTACCACAAAGTGAGAAACTTTTCATATGAGGCAACTTTAATGGGCATAGTAGATGGGTATGATACAACACTCGGAGGTTTTAGTTATGGAAAAGAAACAATAGATTGGTGTCACTATTAGACTTTGCAGTTGCTTATAAGTTGTTGATTGTGAACTCCCATTTTAAGACAAAGGAGGACCACTGGGAGACATTTAAGAGTGGCAGCACAAAGACCCAAGTCAACTGCTTCCTAATTAGAGTGAACAATAAGATGTTGTATAAAGATTATAAAGTGATACCAAGTGAGTATTTGAGGACACAACATAGAATTTTGGTGATGGATATGGAGATTAAAAGTTCAAAGAAAGAGGTGGAATCTTACTAGTGAAAATACACTTAGATTATCAGAGAAGATTAGAGCATAAAGGAGCTGGAAACTAGTAAAGAATGTAGACATAATGTCAAAAGCAATGGTAGAGTGTATTTGGAGATTGGCTAATTAAGGAAATCTTAGGAATTGTTAGGGGAGCTGGAGGTAGAATAAAAATGAGTTTAGTGATGGAATGAAGAGGTAAATAAAGAGAAAGTCAAGGAGAAATAAGATGCACACATTGTTCTAATCGACAATAGAACTAATGAAGAAAAGCTAGGTACAAGATTGCTAAAACTATAGCAAAGAAAGTCATCATTGTAGCGAAAAACCATGCCTATGAAAGACTTTATCAGACTTTGAGACTAAGAAAGGTGAGAAAGAGGTCTTCAAGATAGCAGGGTTAGGAAAAGGAGATCAAGAGACTTGGATATTGTAAGATACATAAAAAAATGAAGGTAAGATCCTAGTGGAGGAACCAAAAATAAAAGAAAGGTGGCGAAGTTACTTTTATAATCTCTTTAATGGTGAGATGATTGAGTATTTCTAGAGTTATGAGCTAGGGGATTTTGAGGTAACAAAACAATAAGTTCTATAGTAGTATCATTAGAGATGAGATTAGAGATACCTTAAGGAAGATGAAGATTAGAAAGGCAGTGGGCCTACATAATAGCTCGGTAGAAATTCAAAGGGTGTTTTGGTAAAGATGTACTAAAGTGGTTAATAGATCTATTTAATGTTATTTTTAGGGCTGAAAATATGCCATGCAATTAGAGACTTACTACTATTATCCCCTCTCTAAGAACAAAGGTGATATGAAAAATTACAATGGTTATAGCGGTATAGAACTCTTAGTCACACTATTAAGTTGTTGGAAAGAATGATTGAAAGGAGGATGAGGAACAATATATCAATATCAGAGAACTAGTTTAGTTTTATACCTGATAGATTGACTACAAAAGCAGTTTATGTCATATGAAGACTCATGAAATTGTATAGAGATAGGGATAAAGGATCCCCACATGGTGTTTATAGACTTAGAGAATGCATATGAAAGAGTACCGTGGGAGGAGTTATAGTGGTGGTTGGAGAAGAAAGAAGTTGTGGTTGCGTATATTAGAGTAATCAATGATATGCACAAGGAAGTAAAGATGAGAGATAGAACCGTAGGAAGTGACACAGATGACTTCTTGTTGACATTGGGCTCCTTCAAGGTTCTGCTCTAAGCACATTTTTTTTCATCACTTGCTAATGATATTGTGCTTATTGATGAGATTAGGGATGAAGTTAACAATAAGTTAGAGCGATGGAGACATACTCTAGATTTTAGAGCGTCTGAATTGAGCAAATGAAAGTCCAACTACTTAAAGTGCGGATTTAATGGAGAGGAAGGGGGTATAAAGAAGTCACTATTGGTGGTGTGGTAATACCAAGGCTTGAAAAGTTCATATATTTGGGCTCAATCATCCAGAAGAGAGGAGATATTGATAAAGACATTAACCATTATATAAAAGTGAGTTAGCAAAAATGAAAGAGTGCTTTAGGAGTGATATGTGATGACAGGAGGCAACGTTTATCATATGATAGTCAGAATAGCACAACGAGGATGATTTGGTGGATGTATGAATATACGAGATTGGATATGATTAAAAATGACATGATTAGAGACAAAGTAGGAGTAACACCCATAGAAGATAAGATGAGGGACTTAGATGGTTTGGTCTTGTCAAAAGCAAGAGTATCGATGTACCCATGAGGAGACATAAAATAATCAACCTTTCAAAATATGAAAGAGGAAGAGGACGATCAAAGAAGAGTTGAAATTAAGTGATTAAATAGGACCATTTTGTTTTTTTACAATTGAAGGAAGACATGACTCAAGACAGGAGTCTATGGAGATTTAGGATTATGGTCACAGACTTGAAGACCATATGCAGTGTGCTTCTTGTCTTCCTTTGGCTTCTATATACATAGGAAATGTTATTATGTTGTATTTACTATTGTTTTGTCCTGAGCTTGCTGCACTTGTGTATGCTAGTGGTAGTTTGATCTTAGTAAGATTTTCATTATCTCAGCCCGTCTTTGTTTAGGGTAACTCACTTGCTACTCCTATTTTTTTTATATTTACTTAATTTAATGTTATTTGTTTTTTAGTATTTTATGTATTATAAGCTTTTCCCACTCAAATGATTTTCAACTTTAAATTGCTTTCTCTAAAAATTAATGTCGGTCTCTTAGAATTAGTCTCTTTGCAGGTAGAAATATTTACACATATAAGGCTTCGCTTCCCATAATCCACAAAAGCAGACCTACACTGGTAGTTGATGTTGTTGTTATTGTTATTGTAGTATGGTCGATGGCCCTATTGTAAGATCTTGCTTCACAGTTGAGGAGCTGCTTCTATTGGACTTGTAGTGGGTAACTAAGTGGCTTTACACGTTATAAGGGATCCTGTGTTTCGTGGACATATAAAACATATAGAAGTTTATTGCCACTATGTAAGAGATAAGCTCAAGGTTGTGCTAATTAAACTAGTGTATGTCATTATAAGAACCTAATTGGCATATGTGTCACCAAGGTTATAGCTAGTGATTAGCATCATAAATGCTGAACAAGTTTGGTGTTGCTAATCCTTTGACACACCCAACTTGAGGGAGGGGGTTTAACCTGATATGAGTATTCTACTATGCCAAGTAATATTCTTTATATGCGGTATGGAGCCTGATGTATCAGTTGGGTAATTGGTTAACATGGTTATGCATTTGTAATGGAGGAAAATATAGTATAAATAAAGAATCTCTTTACAGAGATCAAATCATTTTGATCCAAAAACACTTCCCTCTCCACATTCTCACTAGATGAACTTTCGTATTATAACGCCCCAATCTTAAGCAGTTGGGTCAAGTAATTCCAAAGCATGTATTTACATTTATTCATAAACATTAAACTATTTCCAAAGGAGTTTTACATGATCACACACAAAAAAATATAGGTCTAAATTCCTAATACAAAAAATTTACACAAAATCCCCAACACAAGTAGATACAACCCCAATTCTGCTATCTCGTCTCTAGTCATCACGATCGCTTCTACTCTATAATCTTCCTTGAACCTGAAAAATGGTGATGTCATGAGGTTCCCGAGCGCAGCAAGTAAATCTCACCATCTGGCTCTTTTATGTTTCACTTTGAATATTAGTAGCTAACTTACATACATAAAAAATTCTTCAAGTTTACATGCATATGAGTCCAAATACTTAAAATTAAAGAACTTAACCCGGATCACTTAGCTAAAGTTATACCAACGTATCTTTGCAAACTGAAACGTATGCTTACTTATTAAAAAAACATAACCATATCTTAATTAAAAATCATAGCTTATTTGTCTAAAATTAAATCACATTTCCTTTTCAAAAATTCAAAAGCAGAAATGAAGCTTCCTTTTTTGGGTTAAGGTGCTATTGAGTCTACGACTTAAAACAAGAGACTACTAATTCTATCAAGCACAAAGCTCCACTGGGCCTACAAAACACCACTGGAGGACGTGACTATGTGGAAATAGGAATCCCTGGCAAGCACAATGCTCCACTATGCCTACAAATGTTAGCATGCTTGAGACTCCACTGACCACATAAACCCCTAGCAAGCATGAAGCTCCACTAGTCCTAAAAATTTTAGCAAGCACGAAGCTCCACGAACCCTACTGCATATAAATAGTGCTTTGATGGCCATAGCTCTTGTGTCTCATAAATAGAAGCAATCTGAGTGCAAATCTAAGACTCATCCCACAAAGTACAGAAAACAAAATCTACTATGTATAAAAGTAGTTTTTCATAGTTTATATTATCTCTCTTCTTTTGTTAAATACTTCGAAGTTAAAATGCAAAATCACTAAACAAAACATGTCAATAAATTTAGCCCAATGTTGAGTCTAAAAGATTGATATTTTTAATATCCTTCATACTTTGTTTTGCTTGCAAATAAAATTTACCTTTTAGTATTTTACACTATTTTTGTTTTATTTTGTAGGAAAAAGTAGTTTTTCACAGTTCATATTATCTCTCTTCCTTTTTTTTTTTAATACTTTGAAGACAAAATGGAAAATCACTAAACAAAACATGTAAGTAAATTTAGCCCGATGTTGAATCTAAAAGCTTGATATTTTTAATATCCTTTATGCTTTGTTTTGCTCATAAATAAAATTTAGCTTTTAGTATTTTATCCTATTTTTATTTTATTTTGTAGGAAATAATAAAATTAGCAAAATCTTTATACTATAAATGCTAAAATATGTAAGAGTTTAAGAATGCTTCTCTTCCTCAACACTTGTATGAGAGTGAATTAAGGAGTTTAATATGAAAATTACTTATTTTCTCTCTCCCTAATGTGAAAACTATCCAATTAGTTTTTAATATTTATCTAAAATTATTTTTCTACACGTGATCCCCCCCTCTCTCTCCCCCTCTCTCTATCTCTCTCTCATAGAATTATTTATTAAATGTTTGACAAAATTATCTAATTCTTTTTGTTAGATTTTCATCATACTAATATGACTATACCCAATGAAAATTAATAACAACCCATTAATGTGAAGAAAAATATTAGGTAATTTAAGTAATTACCTGAAACTTTATATCTTTATCTTCATATTAAAAAAAATAATAATATACTTAGTTATCCATCCTTTCCTCCTCTAATCTGTGGTACTTTTAATCTCATGCAACTCTAAACTTTTGATTGTTGATGATTTTCTTCTTTAGTTTAATTAATACAATTGTTGTAAATTATTTACATTTTGTATATATTTTTCTTCTGTCTATTAGCTATAATTTTTTCTAATAGTATTTTAAGCTTTATCACTTAATTTTGTTTATCCCCACTATATGTATTATATTTATATCTACCTTTTGCAGTGAAATAAAGATATATGTATGTATGTATATGTATGTATGTGCGTGTGTGTGTGTGTCTACACACACACACACACACACACACACACACACACACACATATATATATATATTCATTCTCTACGATCCAAACATTGAATTGAAATTTTGAACATATTTGGGCACTATAATAATTGATGCTTGACTTTTATTTTGCAAGGCCCAACAAATCAAGGGGGCAATATATAAATAAATATCTTTCACATGATGTGGCTGAAGT
The DNA here is from genome assembly GCA_002740465.1 of Stenocereus thurberi. NCBI lineage: Eukaryota > Viridiplantae > Streptophyta > Magnoliopsida > Caryophyllales > Cactaceae > Stenocereus > Stenocereus thurberi. The sequence continues at coordinate 36,507 of NCQT01033512.1, read as the reverse complement.
TAATAAAGTAAAAATTAATTTGATTGCTTATCTCCCACCCCCTACTTGTGTAAAAGATATTGGATCATTTTTAAGGCATGTAAGAATTTATAGACGATTTATCCAGGAATTTAATAAAAAATTAGTAAGCCCTTAACTAGTGTTTTAACGAGACGTATGCCTTTTCACTTTTCTGAGGAGAGTTTTAGAAATTTAATATGCTAAAGGATGCCCTGACTTCTACACCTGTCCTACATCCCCTATTTAAGGAGAACCCTTACACATATTTGTGATGCTTATGATTATCCTATAGGGGTTTTCTTAGGACAACATGTGGATAGGAACATCATGTCATATATTATGCTAATCATACCTTGAATAAGACCCTGTTGAACTACATTGTGACTGAAAAAGAGTTTTTGTCCATCATGTTTGGTTTCAAAAAATTTCAACCTTACTTGATTCGATCTTATGTGATTGTCCATGCTGACCATGTTGCATTTAAGCATCTCTTCTCTAAGAAAGATGTAAAGCTAGATTGTTGGGGTGAATTTTGCCCTTGTAGGATATGATTGTGATATTCAGGATAGAAAGGGTTCTAAAAACCAGGTTACTGACCACCTACCCTGGATCATTGTAGAAAAAGAGAATGAGTCCCTCATTTCTGAGTGTTTTCCTGATGATTAGCTACTCATGGTTCACTCTGAATCATGGTATGCTGACATTATCAATTACTAGTTACTGTTGAGATACCTCTAGATTGGAGTAAGCATGATAAAGATTGATTCTTTTATCTGGTAAAAATTTTCTATTAGGATGGCCCTCACTTGCTTAAATATTGCTCTGATCAGATTTTTAGGAGGTGTCCCAACAATGTGATTAGAGGTGCTCCTTCTTTCTTTGAAGATCAAGCTTATGGGGGCATTTTAGTGCGAAGAAAATAGCTACCAGAGTCCTTCAGTATGGTTTGTATTGGTCTGCCTTGTTCAAAGATGCCCGTTTATATTATAAGAGTTGCCTGGGTGTCAACAGTTTGGGAAAAGCAATAAAAGATATATGATACCCCTCAACTCAATAATTATTGTTGATATTTTTGATGTTTGGGAGATTGATTTTGTGGGACCATTTTCATCTTCTTTTGAGAATAAATATATTCTCCCTATTGTTAACTATCTCTAAGTGGGTGGAGGCTATGCCAACGGACAACTGAGGCTAGAGTCATCGTCAAGGTCCTTATGAAAAATATTTTCTGCGGGTATGACATGCCCAAGGCTATCGTTAGTAACTAGGGTACTTACTTTGACAATCATTCTTTTGGTGTGTTGTTGGAAAAGTACTTGATCTTCCATCGTTTAGCCACTGCCTATCGTTCTCAGACTAATTAACAAATAGAAGTTTCTAATACACAGATCAAACATATCTTAGAGAAGATTGTGAACAGGAACCGTAAAGATAGGGCAGATGAGCTCATTGATGTTCTCCTGGTTTATAAGATGACTTTTAAGACCTCTTTAGGCATGTCTCCTTTTAGGATTGTCTTTAGTAAGCCTTGTCATCTACAACGCCGCACCCGAAAGGGGGCAAGCGCATCATTGCCATGGATGTTTGACTAAGAACACCCACAATACTTTTTAAACTTTTTAACATTCATTAACCCATGGATGACAAGCGCAGCGGGAGCCTTGACTGCAACCTAGTCAAATTCAATAGAGTGATTCTAAAACATGAATTTCTATGCGTACTTAGGCCATACACAGTCTTACACATGTGCGTTCAAAATACATTTACAGTGTATTTACTTAAGATGATTCACAACGTAAACATATAATGAGGTTTGCATTTCCAACTTCACTCTCCAAAAAGTGTATGTAATGCCTAGCCTTATGTATGCTCTTGTAACTTCCTCTAACTTTCAAAAACATGAAAAATGATGAGGTCATGAGCTCCCTGAGCCCAGTGAGTAACCCTTATCTTCCTCATTGTTGCATTTTGCACATTAACTAGTTAACACATAATCAAATAGTACACATATCTTATGACATATATACAAAACATAGCATATACCATATACAAGGAGATATAAAAACGTGCTCAAGCTTCATAATTAAATTCATATCCTTCATATACATCTGACTGATAAGCTTCACAACACACACACACACACATATGTGATGGGATGGGCAATTAGTTAACTTAATCATACTCGCCTCATATAGGTCAATTTAAGGACCCTCATTTTTCATTAAGTCCCTAAACAAACTCCGTTGTTAATCTATTCAGTAAACTAATCATGATTGTCCTATACCAACCACGTCTTTTAGCCTCCTAATCCTCATTGGAGTCCAAAATAAAGCAAAGCCTGCGAAATCAAACTAATGACCCACCCATAACTATACTTGACACATTCATAAAAGCATATTTCCTTAAACATTTTTATCAATCACACATATACGTCAAACTCATTCACTCTCTCATAGATATCCTAAATGGTCCTTGCAATCCAAAATCAAATTCCAAGCTAAAAACCAATTTTATAACATATCATATATTCTTAACTTAACCAAAACTTTTTAGTTTAGGGGTAATCAACTCATGACCCACACAAAAAAACCATTATAAGGGTGACAAACGCATCCTAGTGGGTCAGCTACGACTCATTCATATGGTCACAATTGATGGTGAACTAGTCGAATTCATATAGTACTAACCAGGCATCCTTGTTCTAGAGGACGCGAACTGCCCACAAACACAAACCATGGAGTCACATTCATATCTTAATAAGTTTAGGCTAAAACTCTTCCCACTAAGGACCCACATGAATCACATAAAGCACATGACCGATATTTATATCCCAGGAGATTGGTTAGAACCTTTCCCGATAGGCAATCTAAATATAATGACAGTCACAACCATAACCATGGCTCTAGAACGTAACATAACAGCCTCAGGCAAGACATGAACCTCTTTCCCTATAATAACATAACTTAATGAAATCATATTGCTCATAAAATCACATTTTCATTGTTTAATGAAGTTTAATTTCACAACAAAACATAGGCAAAAAAACCCATAGTTCCACCTAGAATAATTTTTCACACATTTTCATTATGTCATGAAATTACCTTACAGTTTTAATGCTCAAAAATCCTCCACATGATCAATGTACACATTATGCATGCGAACATCCCATAATTACACTACACAGGATAATTTCACTCAAAAATTTGTAACTCAAATATTACACATCCAAAATTCACTAGACTTTACCAAAAAATACCAAATATGAAATGAGTAATATACTATATGATTTTCATAATTTTACTATAAGCCAAACCTCCACAACAATTAAAACAGTACCCAAAGTTACATATTAAAAATAGGGCAATTTCAATAAAAACTCCATAAATCATACAATACACATCAAAAATTCATGAACATATATAAAATGTAGTCAAGTATCCTAGATAATATACAGAAAAATTTTTAGAATTTTTCACCAAGAAAATAACTCCCAGAAATTAAAACTATGGCCGAAATCATACACTAAAGTAAGGTAGTTTCAATCGAAGATTCATAACTCACAAATTACACATCCAAAATACATGAATACTAACAGGAAATTTCCAAATAAAATGTAGACTCTACAGTGAAATTTTTATAATTTTGGTTCAACCCAATAACTCATAGTAATTAAAATTATGGGCGGATTTCTACACTAAATAACAGGCAATTCCATCCAAAAATTCATAAGTCATAAAATACAACTATAAAATTCACTCAAATTTGGATAAAATTATCAAACATAGTAGTGAACCTACAGTAAAATTTTAAAAAATTTAACCACTCCAATAATTGATAGAAATTCAAACAGTAGCAAGATATCTATGAAATTCGAAAATTCAATCTCTGTTTCCACCATCTTGCCCTTCTAATACAAGTAATCAACCCAAAAATCCATCTTGCATGTGCATGAACAAATTCACGATATAATCTTCAATTATCAACATCTACCTAATCCCAAAATCACAATTAAACATGAAACTTTTAGGGGTGGATTTTTAGCAATTGAAATTAGTTTTCTAATCTATCAAACCCTAAAAACTTCAAATTCATAACATAAACCTTCATATTGAATCCTCATATTCAAGCATAAGTTATTTAAATAATTTTTCCCTATTTAATTTTAGGTTGAAGAAAGCAAACACTACTCACTTTTTGGTCAAATCCTCAATTCCTCTTCTTCGTTCTTCGTGCTCTTCTCCTTCTTCTTCTTCTTCTTCTTCTTCTTCTTCTTCTTCTTCTACTCTTTCTTTCCCGCTTAGCCTCACCCCCTCTCTATCTCTCTCTGGTGTGCCTGATGTGTGTGTATTTTGGGGAAAAGAAGAGGAACAAAACCCCTATTTCCCTTTTAACATGATATGGGGAAAAAAAATAATCTCCCCACCCCCTTTTCCTTTTATTTTTCCTTTTTTTTCTTGGTCAAGTCATTCTTGACTTCTTTTTTCACCGTTTTTTTCCCTTGAAAAACAAAGTTGTACCAATAACTCAACTAATTATTTCCCAAATATAATAATTTTAACTTAAAAGATATATATGTGTCTAAAATAAAATACAAAAAACACAAGGACATAAATCACATATTTACACATTAGTTGAAGTTAGTAAAAAATAAAAAATAAAAAATTGGGGTATTACATCATCTCTCTATAGAACTTGAGCATTAGGCTACGCAGGCTATAAAGGCTTTGAACTTGGGGTTAAAGATAGCTGGGGTAGAGGGGAAGTTACAATTGAGTGAATTGGAATAAATTAGGGCCAAGGCCTATGAGAACACCAGGATGCATAAGAAGATAGCAAAGTTGTTTCATGACAGACATATTTATAAGAAAGAGTTCTTTCTTGGTTAGAATGTGTTGTTTTATGACTCTAGACTACACCTTTTCCTAGGTAACTTGAGATCTCGTTGGACTGATCCTTTTATTATTTCTCATGTCTTTCCACATAGTACTATAGAGATACAGGACCCCATGAGAGGTATGCATTTCAAAGTGAGTGGACAACGTTGAAGCCATTTCTAGAGCTACCTACAAAGGAGAGAGAAGTAAAGTGTCTGATGCTCTACAAATAACAGTAGAAAGACTGAGGAGGTAAACATTTGCTTGGATACCTTTAGCATTCAACCTGATACTATTGTTCCTTTGTATAAACCTTATTTTTTTAATTTTATTCTCTTTGTTTTTATTTTGTACTTTTCATTCTTACACAGTTGCATACAATGGGGACATTACATTGTTTTAGTGAGAGAATAAGGGCCTTTACAGTTTTATTATTATTGTTGTTGTTGTTGTTATTATCATTATTATTGTTTTTTTAAAAAATAAAACACCAAAGAGATTTTGTTTCTTTTGTTTTGTTTTACTTTGTTTTGGGGAACAGGTACTATTTCGACTAGTTTGACCCCTTGTAGCTTAGAATTAGGTTATATATAGGTATGTCATACATGATAAAGAATTAGTCTTAAGGGTGAGATTTTATGCCCCAGTTCTAACCTCATCTTTCCCTCATAACTGTGAGTCCAGTCCTTATTTTGAAAACTACTATTATCTTAGTGTTTTAGGCTTCCATAGTTAAAATCCTTCCACTTGTCTATGTATAGTTGCTTTTGTTATTGCTTTCAATTTGCATTCAAAAACAAAATAAAAAAATCAGGAAAAAAGAAAAAAGTTGTAGAGTCGAAAATGACAAGTATTTCTTTGAGGCATGTGTCACTAGGTGCTATCCTTTGAGACAATACTGCTAGTAGGAAAGGTCATTTCCTATGTTTGTGAATCAATAAAGTAGTTAGTGTTATGTCAAGTGGGACTGGATCAAACTCTGGTTGTTTGATAAAGTTTTTGGTGTCATTGCCGGGGACTAAAACTACTATTATCTTTTATCTATACTATGACAATCCATGTGCTCACGGTTGTTTGATAAAGTTTTTGGTGTCATTGCCAAGGACTAAAACTATTAATTATTGAGTTAGTCTTGCGAAAGTGACTTAGTATTTTATTGTTTTTTGTTGTTCTTTTTTGTTCTTTTTCTTTCTTTACTAGTTTAAATTGCGCTGGTAGTGTTGATGAAAGTGCTTTCAGAAATTTTTCCTAATTTATGCAAAGTCTGACCTTGTACGAACCCGATCTAGAGATTGAAAGGACTTTTTGCTTAAGGAGGAAAAAGCAAATGATTGAAGAGCAAAGACGCGAGGCAAGAAGGGATTCAAACATGGCAGAAGGTAATCAACGGAGGACTCTTCGTGATTTTATTACCCTAAGTGTCCAGGTGATCGCCTCAAGCATCGCTCGCCCTGCTGTCGATGCCAACAACTTCGAGCTCAAACCGGTACTCATTTCCATGGTGCAACAATCTTAGTTCGGCAAAACTCCCTTGAAAGAGCCAAATCTGCACCTCTCGGTCTTTTTAGAGATGTGTGATACGCTGAAATTAAATGGAGTCTCTAGTGATGCGATTCAGCTGTGCTTACTCCCTTTCTCATTGAGGGATAAAGCGAGGGCTTGGTTGCACTCTTTGCCATATGGATGCATTACCACCTAGGATGAGTTGATAAGAGCTTTCCTCGCCAAGTTCTTCCCCCATAAGCAAAACAGCAAGCCGTAGGAATCAGATCACCAACTTTCTACAAAGAGATGACGAGACGCTCTATGAAGCCTGAGAGCATTTTAAAGATCTATTACGTTTGTGCCCCCATCATAGTCTTCAGCTTTGGATGATAATCCAAGCCTTTTATAATGGTATGACCCAATCTGTAAGGTCCACTATTGATATGGCGGTAGGAGAAACTCTGATGAGCAAGACTGATGATGAAGCCTATAATCTTATCGAGAAGATGGAGCTTAACAACTTCCAATGGTCCACAGAACGAACCCAGCCCAAGCGGGTTAGAGGTAAGCATGAAATTATTGCAATTACTTTACTTTCTGCTAAAGTAGATGCCATGACTCATAGAGTGGACCAAATGAATATTAATGCAGTGAACTCCAGTGCCTCTTTCCCTTGTGAAATTTGTGGTTCAATTGAGCATATAACTCTGAATTCTTAAGTTGAGAGTCCTTTTTCTCAGGACCCTAATGAAGTTAATTATGTTTAAATTTTCAACTCGAGACCGACCAATGACCCTTACTCTAACACCTATAATCCAGGTTGAAAGAATCATCCAAATTTTTCTTATAGGTCGAATCCAAACACTGTGACTATGCCTCCTATGAATACTAAAGTACCCCCTAGTTTTCAAAGACCCCCATTCCCTTCTCAAATGCCCCAAAACTCAAATTTAGAGGCAATGATGGAAAATATGCTTATGGCACAATAAAAACAGGATGAGTATATTAAACAATTAGCCTTAAAGGTTGATGTGCTTACAACTCATAATAGGATACCAGAAGCCCAAATTGTCCGAAAAGCTAGTTTCTCATCTACGCCCTCAAATAGACTTCCTAGCAAACCTAAACCTAACTCTCATGAGCACTGTACCTATGTTACTATGAAGGAAGAAAAGAACTTAATTGACTCTGAGGAAGTACCAATAGAAGAGGATAGGGAGACAATTATGGCTGGTAATAAGGGGAGAAACAATGATGACAAGACTACCACTTTCAAAGAGAATGACACTGTTGAGATCCCAACCATTTTTCTCCATAAGCTCACTGACCTAGGTAGTTTTTCTATCCCCTGCATTGTAGGAAAGGTAGAAATTGAGGGAGGTCTATATGATCTAAGTGCAAGTGTCAGTATAATGCCCTATTCTTTGCTTCATAAGCTACACCTGGGACCATTACTAACTGCACCCTTTTTCCTATAGTTGGCTGATGGTTATGTGACACAGCCTATAGGTAAGTTGGACAATGTACCCGTCAATATAGGAGACATTTGGGTGTTGAAGGACTTCATTATAGTTGATATGCCTGAAACTGACAATGCCCAAATTATCTTAGGTCAGCTCATTTTGGCGACAGCTGGTTGCCACATAGATTTAAGAGAGGCTCGGGTATCTTTTGAGGTGGAAGGGCGATTTGTTATGTTTAGTCATAAGAAGGAGGACATGGTTTCTCCTCATTCTTCGATATTCGATGCATTACCCCTTTCCCCTGAGATTGATATGGAGGATGTCTGGAATTGTGAAGATCCTTCTGATTCTGACTGGATTTCTTATGAGGACTCCGACCAAGGGTATGTTATGGTGGGGTTTGCTTCTCCTATGCCACCTAACAAGCCTGAGGTTGAGGTCCCTGTTTCTAATGAGTCTTCAATAAGTGATTACTGTAGGTTTGCACAAACGGTTCTCTCTATGCCACCTGTGGAAGGCTTTGATGTAGATTTTGATATAGGAGTTGACCGAGTTGATGATAGCTGATGGACCACAAGATCGATTTATTTTGTATGCAGATAGTGCATTATGGCACCAAGTTATAAAGGCGAAGAACCTGCAGCCAGAACTTTTAAGATGGTACTTGCAACTGAATAAGTTTGATTTTGTAGTCCGGGACAAAGCCAATGTCCATACACCATCTGATCCGGACCAAGCTTAGAACAAGGGTCAAGCTCTTGACCTTAAAAGAGCACTTCTTGGGAGATAACTCAAGTTTTCTTTCCTTTTCCCTTTTTATAGTTTTGATTTTTATTAATTTTTATAGTTATATATGTGAATAAAAAATAATAAAAAATTAAAAAAAGGAGAGAAAAAAATATATGAATAAAATGTTGACACCATGGTCAGTACCCTAGAAATACGGCCATGGGTGCCAACCCAAAAAAATCAAAAAATTGGATGCCAACAGACACCACGGATGGACCGTGGTGAGCCCCATGGCTTCTGGTGGTATGCTATGGGCCGCGGTCTAGGTTTTTAACTGCGGTGCCTTTTCCCTTTCCCCCTATCTTCTTCAATTAACCGCTCAACATACACTCTCTCTCTGCCCTCATTTTCTCTCGCTAAACTCCATAACCAAATCTCACCAATCTCCCCTCATTTCTTCACTATTTTTAATCATTTTCACACCTAATCCTTTCCTTTCACTCAATTTCTCATCTTTCTCCTTAAAATCCATCTCTTTCTTCTTCTTTTACTTCAAATTCATCTCACCTTCACCCATCCGCCATACCCATCCTTTTCTCGCTCTTATTTTTCATATTTTTGTTTAATGTCTTTAATTTTTTAGGTTTTAGTTCTTACTTTTGGTTTTAGTTTTGTTTTTGTTTCAAGTTTGCAACAATGGCACCAAACAAGAGACCAAGGAGCATCAAGGAGGTTGGCTCTTCAAGTCAAGCACCACCCGACCTCAAAGAACATCCTGAACATCAACCAATACGCGTGCTAGAGGTAACATTCCTCACCCTCTTGGTTTAGCGCATCCTAATCATGTTGCTAGGTATAATTGCTTGAATGAACGCATGGCTATAGCAACTAGATATTATGATGAGGGTTTGTTAGCCCGGTTGGAAATTTTAGATGATATTCTTTGGTTGTTTGCTAGAGGCGGTATGGGCCACTTTTTAGAAATCAAAAATAGACCTGACCTTAGAATTCCTTAATATACTCCATATGGAGTTCGGTAGAGGGCCTTAATGTCAAGTTGGATATATATCGTTGTATTTGCAGGGACAATTGTCTGAACTGAACTTAGGTACCTTCAACACTATTTTCGATTTTCCCCCTGGCATGGACTTATCACACCATCAAGTCCCCTGTGAATTCAATCGAATGCCTTTTGGGGTGAACTTTCGGGGAGTGTTAGGTACAGTACCAGTTCGTCAACATGTACGCATATTAGAAACCTCTGCATTAGAGTAGCTCAGCGTATTTTGGCTTGTTCTTTGTTTGCTCGGGACGATAGTGTGAATGTCCCGAGACTTTTTGAGTTGTATTTTCTGTCTTGTATGCTTGATGGAGACCAACTTGACCTAGGTTCATTTTTAGCTAGGCAATTACATAGTGCTGCTTTTAGCACTAAAGGTAGGATAGTCATTGGTGGAATAATAACTACTATTACTAGATTTTTGGGTATTGAGCCCAACCCTGAGGATGGAGTTTCTGGGTTCGAGTGACTTGACCAAGTTGCTTTTGAGATTATCAACTTTTGTAAAGTTGAGGCTGGCCGTTTGTGTTGGATTTACCCAGGGAACCGACTTGTGCGGTTTCCCAATGTTGATCGCACCACCCTTCTTCACCGAGGTTACCTTTATTGGGTAACTGATGATGAGGAGGTTGTTAGACTTACACCCCGCCAACCAGCCCCTCGATCTAGTCAAGCAGGACCTAGTTCTTCCTCTCAACCATCCCCACCTGACTATTCTGACCTCCAAGACACCCTTAGGTCCATTCAAGATGAGCGAGTTTCCCTCCGAGAGTTTGTTACTTCTAAGAGCGCTGCTCTTCAGGACTTTGTCCAAAGGCTCCACGATGAGCTTCGTGGGTTGCTTGCTTTCTAGATCCAATATTTCCAAGACTATAGGGCATGTCTAGAGACCTAGGGAGATTAGCATATCTCTTATAACCAATCACCCCATCCTCCTCCACCTCCTCCTCTCTAATCTTGTTTTATGGTACTCCCCTTTTTATTATGTACCCACATTGAGGGAAATGTGTGATTCAAGCATAGGGGAGTTACCCATTATATTTGGTGTCTGGTGCCTTTTTCTATTTGGTGTGTTTTTGCTTTGTATATGTTTTTAGTTGTAGTTTTTGTAGTTTTTGATTGTTTTAGTTTTGTTTAATAGTGCATTTTGTTTTCTTTGCATTCTAGGTTGCATTTCTATTTTTATTAGTCTCTTTTGCATTTTAGTTTACATTGTTTGTAGGAGCATGCATAAAAAAATTGAGAAGTCGAAAAAAAAGAAAAAGAAAAAAATCCTCTGATGATGATCTCTATAGATTTGGTAGCTTTCTGTGGTTTAGTTTGATCATTTGATTCACCCGAATTGTGCATAAAATGTTTGTGAATGAGTTTTCGAAATGAATTCCATATTTTGACCACATGTTGGATGCGAAATGATTTTCTCCATGAGTCTTTACAAGATTTTGGCATGTGTTTACCAATGTGCTAGTTTTAACCTTGGTAGATGTCCCGTGAGACTTTGAGCCTTTAGAGACTGTTTATCGTTATTAATCTCATATTTCTTTCATGTGTGACTCTTTCTTGACGTCATTTCTCCAGAACTTGCTTAGATTCTCATTCAAGATCACATTTTGCATATGCATTTAGGCAATGTAATTGAGGCAATTCTTTCATTGATTTGTTTAAACCCCATGGCCAAATAGCCACCCTAGTTGTGTATTGTATCCCTTGTAGCCCCTTTGAGTTTGTATCCATTTTTTTTTTAATTTGAACCTCCTATTATAA
>NCQT01033420.1:20890-33531 GCA_002740465.1 Stenocereus thurberi | reverse complement strand
CTAACATCATCATTAATTGGGCAGTTACTAAGAGCAAGCTGATGGGGCGAGGGAGCTACGTTCTAGGTGAGTTTTTAATGGAGGCTTCAATGGCAGAGATGAACGGCAGGGTGGCAAGTAGAAAGTTTTTAGAGTTACTGTTTTCATTTTCTTTTTAATTCTCTCCATTTTTCGAATTTAGTTCTAGTTCTCACAAAGCAAAGTGTAATGAAATTGTGGGCTTTCAGATTTGAGTAAGGAAGTCGGATTTGGTACCAAATTTATGTCTCTCGATTTCGAATTTCTATCCATACTTCTCCGTTTCGATTTTGCTGTACACACTAGAAGTGGGAATCAGTTGCTCTATTCCTTTGGCTCTCTGTTTTGACTGCTCAATAGCGTAAGTTGTTCAATCCAATTCAACTTCACTTGGTGCTCTTGCTATCTTAGGCTCTGACAATGCTTCTGATCTGGGCTTTCTCTCTACTTTTGGTTCATTTGCTCTGTTTTATATGCTTTGGGATCATTTGTTCCTCTGTTTCATTTATTCAAGGCTCATGAAATAACTTCGCCCAAGTGCTGGTGGGTCTAAGTTATTTGCAGTTTGGTTCTTTTCACTTTAGCTAGATTATTTACAAGTTAAGGAATGATTCAGAATTTCATGAATTTATCTTTGTTATTTGGTCTATCAATATGTGAAACAGCTTCACCTTGGAGTTGGTTAAATTAGCATGTAGCTTTAAATTAGTTTAGAATTTCTAGAACCTAATTTCACAACCATCGCTATGGATCGAGATCCGAAGTATTACAACGATTATCCATACGCTTGCAGAAATTACTAACAAGATTTGGCACTAATGCTGAAGATGGCGTTGTGAAATTCGGTTTCATCGAGTTGTGGTATAATTGTTCAAGTCGTTTGTGTCGTTTTCGTTTTAGTTTTGTAATCTTAATCTTTAGTTGTGCTTAAGTTGTTCATTTAGTTTTAGAAAGTAAGTTTATTTTTGATTTTTGAATTTAGTTAATATTTTGATTTCGATTTTTGTTTTTATCAAGATTACTTTAATTTTAATTTTTAGATATTATTCATTGTTGCAAAAAATAGTACTAATGAATTTGGTGTATGTGCAGTAAGAAGAAACAAGGCAGAACTAATCCGAAAAACAAAATCAGAACATTTACTAATTTTAGTGCAGATTTTTCACTGTTTTCAATATTTGTTTGAATTTTCTGGAGCAATTCTGGTGTGATTTTTACTGTGTCAAAATTGTTTTAGATCCAGGATAATTTTTAGAATTTGCGTGAATTTTTCTGGAATTTTTGGGACTCTTTAGAATTTTCTGTGAATTTTAGACTTAATAATCTGTTTACATTTTTCTGCACTGTTCAGGGATAGAAAAAATTGGAGAAAAATTGTGCTTGTCATTTGTGATTGTGTGGAATTTTCTATATATTTAGCTTTTATTTGAGGAATTTTATTTTCTATTTTAATTTTATTTTTAGAATAAGGTTGTTTAGGTGCAGTTTTATTTCTTATTTTCTTTTAGTTTCTTTGTGTGTGCACTTTTGTTTTAGTCTTGCTTATTTTTTGTTTTTATAGTGTTTTTAGTTTTGATTCACCCTTGTTGTTTTGTTTTGTGGCTTAAAAGAAAGAAAAGAGAAAAAGAATAGAAAAATTCATAAAAAAATTAGAAAAAGAAAAAGACCAAAAATAGAACCTTTGGTGAGGGTGGGGGACTTATATGACTGGTTGGGTTAGAAATCCTGAAAATCATCAACTTGTTAGAAGTGCACCCAACTCTGACTTAGAACCCGAACCTGAACCCAAGCTTGAACTAGAAGAAATGACACAGAAAAGATCTTTGAGTGAGATTTTCTATCCTCTTAGGACTGCTTTGCCATCTTACTTCACTATACCTGACCTTGGACCCAATGTGACCTTCAAATTAAGACCTCACTATACTCGGATGCTCCCTAAATTCACAGGTTTAGAGGATGCATGTTTATTTTTGAGGGAATTCGAAGAAGTTTGCCCTATTATGCATTTCCCTAATGTTCCCATTGATATTGTGCGAATGAAATTGATTCCTTTTGCTTTGAAAGATTCTACTAAATGTTGGATGTATGGCTTGGCTGCTAATTCCATAATTTCTTAGAATGATCTTGTGAGATTGTTCTTAAGAAAATATTTCCCTAATGCCGAGACTGTTAAGCTAAGAAATGAAATCAATGAATTTGTGCAACTAGATAGATAATCATTTGGGAAATATTTTGATAGGTTCAAGAAATTGTTGGCTAGTGTCCCCACCATGGTTTAGACCAAGCACGTTTATGCCAGATTGTATATGAAGTACTTAACTAATAGACTAGAACCAGGGTAGAGTCCATGTGTTGGGGTGCCTTTCTTTCTAAGAGCGCCACAACTGCTTGAGAATTTTCAAAGGACTTAGCAGAGAAAACTATGCAGTGGAAAACCGCTTGTGATGACAGCCTGAGTTATAGGATTGCAAAGGGTAGGTTGCATTCTGTCTCTGATAGTCACTTGGGGTATAAGATTGCTACTTTGAAAAACATGTTGAAGGTATTATCTCCCCAAATAACCCAGCTATCCCAGACTTCCTCAGTGTCTTGTTCTCATTGTCAGACCCTAGATCATTCTTTGAGTGCTTGTACCTATTTTGCTCACTAGTTAGCAACAGGGCAAGAGCAAGCAAGTATGGCCTCCCAGAGACAAAGAACGACCCATTTTTCACTTATCACAACCCAGGGTGGAGACATCATCCTAACTTTTCTTGGAGTAATGGACCAAATGCTGCGGTTCCTAACTATCAGCCCATCTCTCACCCTTCTAGTTCCTTTCATAGACCAACTTTTCCAAGTGTGCCTAATGCACCTCGACCTTGACCTCACCTAGCTCAAGTTTAACCTCCTCCTGGTTACACTGATATTGATAAAATGGAGAGGAGAGTTAATAATAATGTGGGGAGAATGATTAATGTTAACATGGAAAGGATGATGAGAATGATGACTGAACAGTTTTCCCTATTAGCATCGTCCTCTAGGGAGCCAGGTACTTTCCGAGTCAGCCTGAGGTGAACCCTAAGGGTTACGCCTCTTCTTCTGGCAAACCTAGTGAGCCGGTGAGGAAAGTAAATGCAGAGATATCTCTCTGTTATGGTCGAGAGATTGGTAACCAAGTGAGAAATCCTAATGAGCCCTGTAGGTGTCCTCACCAATTCTTCCAATATTTTGCATCTTCTTCTTCTTCATCTCCAGAGACTGGTTCATCTAGTGAGCCAGGGGATGCTACTAGTGGTGTCCCCAATGATTATGATATTCACTATCCTCGCACCGTCCAAGAAAGAGGAGCTTAAAGAGAAAGACTCCTCTGATTCAGCTGACCCTTCTCCTTCTAAGGGTTCTTTTTCTCCTTTTTCTCCTTCTTCTTTTGAGAAAGTCCATATGCCTTCACCTCCTTTTCCCAATAGGCTTAAGAAGAAAGATCAAGCTCATGTTGAGAAGATGAGAGAGACCTTCTCTCAAGTCAAGATCAACATTTCTTTGCTTGATGCTATTCAATAGATGCCTCCATGTGCTAGGTCCTTAAAGGATCTGTGCGTTAAGAATCTACGCACGACTAAGAGAGCCACTAATGTCCCTAGGAAGGCTTTCTTAGCATGTAGTGTTTGTTCTATGCTATCTCATCAGAACCCAGTAAAGTATAAGGACCCCGGTTGCCCTACAATCTTTATAAATAGAGGACCAGCTTATTCATAGAGCTTTGCGTGATTTGGGGGATAGTATCAAGTTGATACCCTTCACTAATTATGAGAGGCTAGGGTTATGTGAGCTAAAACATACCAAGACGTTATTTAATTGGCTGATAGATCGAGTAGGCTGCCTAGGGGCATCGTTGAGGATGTGCTGATTGGAGTGGATGAATTCACTTACCCAGTGGACTTTGTTTTAATTGAGATTGAGATGGTGTCCAACTTCGCTAGTCAAGTCCCTGTGATTATAGGGCGTCCACTCTTGGCCACTGCTAATGCCCTAATTAATTGGAGGAATGACATGATGAGACCGTCTTTTGGCAACATAACTTTAGAGCTGAACATCTTTAACATATAAAGATAGCCTTATGAGTTTGTTGACATGGAGTTCTTTACTCTTCACTGGGTAGAGAATTCTATGCTTGATGATGTTTTTGATGATGTGTTTGCTGCTGAGTATGAGTCATTTCTTATTAATGATGCGCCTGAATATGATGTTTTTGAGTTTGATGACTTGTGCTCTACTGCTGATGGTTTGCTCACTACTGCTTCTGAATCTACTGCTGAATCTGTTTCCTCTCCTACTCTTGAATTGAAATCTCTTTCTGATTCTCTTAAGTATGCATTTCTAGGACCCGATGAATCTTGACCTATCATCATTGCTTCTGACCAAGACTGGGACCAAGAGGACAAACTGATTACCTTACTTAGTGAGAACAAGGAAGTTCTAAGTTGGACTTTATGGGATATTAAGAGTATTTGTCCTTTCATTATGCAACATAGGATTCATTTAGAGGACAATGCTAAGCCCTACCGTCACTGTCAAAGGCTTTTGAACCCTACTCTCTAACAAGTAGTTAGGAAGGAAGTACTAAAGTGGTTAGACCATGGGATTATCTACCTCATTTTTGATAGTGAGTAGGTTATCCCCGTTTAAATTATTCCTAAGAAGACCAGTATTACCATAATTAGGAATGACAAGAATGAGTTAGTTCTTATTCGCGTTCAATCTGGATTGCGTGTTTGTATAGATTATAGAAAGTTGAATACTGCCACTAGGAAATACAACTTTTTCTTTCCTTTCTTAGACCAGATGTTAGGGATGTTAGCTGGACATTCCTTCTATTGCTTTTTAGAAGGATACTCTGGCTATACCCAGATCTTTATTACTCTTGAGGATTAGGAGAAAACTACTTTCACCTGTCCATTTGGGACATATGCTTTTAGATGTATGCTGTTTGGACTGTGCAATTTCCCTGCCACTTTTCAGAGATGTAAGATTTCCATTTTCTCATATCTAGTTGAGCAGTGCATGAAAATTTTCATGGATGACTTTTCTGTATTTGGGTCTTCCTTTGATGATGTTTGTCTAATCTGAGAAAAGTGTTGGAAAAGTGTAGAGACAAAAACCTTACTTTAAATTGGGAGAAATGTCATTTCATAGTTAGAAAGGGGATAATCTTCGGTCATATTATTTCTAAAGATGAAATTGAGGTAGATAAAGCTAAGACAGATCTGATTATTAATCTTCTCCCACACATATTTGTGAAAGATGTGAGGTTTTTCCTTCGACATACTGGCTTCTATCGTCGATTCGTTGAGGATTTTAGTAGGATTATAAAGCCTTTGTCCAACTTGGTAGCTAAAGATGTGCCCTTTCACATTTTTGATGAGTGTCCTAAGGCATTTTCTAAGCTTAAGGAGGCCTTAACCTCTGCTCCTGTTCTTCATCGTCCCATCTGGGAAGAATCTTTTGAATTGATGTGTGACGCTTCTGATTATACTATTGGAGTAGTTTTAGGACAGCGTATTGATAGGAAGTCCTATGTGATTTATTATGCTAGTCACACTTTGAATGATGCCTAGTTGAACTATATTGTTACTGAGAATGAATTTTTAGCTGTGATCTTTAGTTTTGAGAAGTTTAGACCCTATCTAATTGGATCTCATGTGATTGTGTACACTGACTACATTGCTCTTGAGCACCATCTTTTTTAGAAGGATGCTAAGCCTAGACTTGTTAGATGGATCTTGTTTTTGCAAGAACTTGACTGTGAGATCAGGGATAAGAAAGGTTCTGAGAGCCTTGTAGCTGATTATCTGTCTAGGATCCTCTATGATAGAGAATGAGTCAACTTTTCTGAGTGCTTCCCCGATTAGCTGTTGTATGTCGTCCATCCTGATCCTTGGTATGCTGACATTGTGAATTACTTAGTTACTCGTAAGATCCCTTAGGATTGGACTAGAATGACGGAGATAGATTCTTCCATCTTGTGAAGTTCTTTGTTTGGGATGATCCTCCTCTGTTTAGGTACTGCTCTGACCAAGTGTTTAGGAGGTGTATTCCCGACAATGAGGTGAGGAGTGTCCTTTCTTTTTGTCATGACCAGGCATATGGGAGGCATTTTAGTGGTAGGAAGACTATAGCCAAAATTCTTCAATGCAGTTTCTATTGGCCTACTCCATTTAGGGATGCTTTTGAGTATTGCAAGAGTTGCCCTAAATGCCAGTAGTTGGGTAGGGTAAACATGAGAGATATGATGCCACTTAACCCCATCATCATGGTAGGGATTTTTGATGGGGGGGTATTGACTTTATGAGACCATTTTCATCTTTATTTGGGAATAACATTTTGCCAGCTATGGACTATGTTTCTAAATGGGTTAAGGCTATCCCTTCTAGGACTAATGATGCTAAGGTCGTTGTTAGGTTCCTTAGGGACAATATCTTTACTAGATTTGGCATGCTCCGTACTATTATTAGTGATCAGAGCACCCATTTAAACAATAGGTCTTTTGATGCCTTACTGAAGAGGTACTCGATAGTCCATAGGCTTGCTACCCCCTATCATCCCTAGACCAGCGACCAAGTTGAAGTGTCCAATTGGCAGATGTTCGTGCCAAAAATGTGTTATTTTTATGATACTTTTACACCTCATTTATGCTTAAAATAATTGTTATTTTTGGGTTTTTATTTGATTTTATTTTGTTTGGTAGGCTTTAATCAAAATGACAATAAATGTGGGAAAAATGTGAAAAAATGATGCAAAATGCCGGAAATGAAGCATTAAGCCACATTGACTCAAACCGACCCAAAAATTCTTAGTCCGTTGCTTTTATAACCCATCAAAAAAAGGGGAAAATTAAATTGGAAATTAAAACCCTAGCTCACCCGTGCAGCTCACATGACATTCCCTCCCTTTATTTCTCATTTGCACTCTCTCTTCTCTCAGGTTACACCAAGCAGACAGACCCAACATCCCCCATTCCTCATTTTCGATCTCCATCTCCTCTCTCTCTCTGAACCACACATCGCACCCATCCACCACAACATCTTCAAACCACTAGTACCACAACACCACCTTCATCCCCATCTCCACTAGCACCGAGCGCCAGCACAGTAGCATCATCATCCCATCATGATTGTCCACGCCATCTACAAATTCAAGGGCCGAGATGAAGATGGGCTTGGGTATGAGTCAAAGGACACGGCGTGAATATGAGGTATTAGGGGTTTTCTTCTAGATTTTTGTTTACGTTTTTCAGGTTCAACATAGGGTTTAGATTTAAAGTTTTTAGCTTAGATTAGATTTTTGATTTTAGGGTTTTGAGTTTATATTGTTGTTCATCCTCGAACTTCTCTATCTAATTTCACTTTCTAGATTCAATTTTTAATTGGTAATTTTGATGTAATCAGCTTTGTTCTTAGTAGTTTTGAGATGAGTGCCAGATGATGGCTTTAAAATCCCATGATTTTTGGTTAAATTTGTGGGTTGATGTTGCTATTTTCGGGCAAGGCTGCCCTTTTTCAAGCTAGTATTCTCGACCATTAATGGAGCTCAACTCCATCTCCTTTATGGTCGCAAACTCTGGTTTGGTTTCTGTTATGCTTCTCTCTTAATGTTCTTGTCTAAAATGCTGTTGGAAACATCCGAATTCCCTCCCTGCATGGCTATTCTGATTTCTGATTCCCAGGCTATGAATTAGGTAAACATTAATTCAGTTCTGTCACTCCCCCTCCCCTGCTACTCTGTTTTCTGCTTGTTTTGGATGAACCGAGTATGCTTCAGTTTTGGTCCATGACTTGATTTATGCTCATCTGCTCTGTTCTCAGCCTCTGCCCTATAGTTCAGTGGGTTGTTTCCTTGACTGTGGTTCATGCAATTGTAATATGCCTTTAGTTGAGCCAATTTTAGTAGTTTGCTTCCTCTGATTTGCTTGATGCCACTGTTCTAAGTCCCTGTTTCAATTGATTGCTTGGTTCATTTTAGCTCAGTTGGGATGACTAAGCTTGATTGTTTCTTTAGTTTGGTTTATGCTTCTGTTTTCTTTCCCCTGTTTCTTCATTCAAATGCTAATTTGGGGTAGGTTTAGATTAATTTATTTACCAACACATTATAGGGGTCTCATTTTGGCCGGTTATGGTCTCATTTAGGTTAGGCAAGTCCAAAGGATTCAAAGGCATTAGTTGATTTTAATGAGTTTTGCTTAGTTGATAATCTTAGATTCATAGGCATGCGATTAAATTACTTTAATTTATCTTAATTAGTTAATCCCTATGTGTTTGATTTTTGATTAGTTTAAGCTATTATAGTCTGATCTTATTTAGTGACCTTAATCTCATCCTCGTTTCTGTGGAGACGACCCTCAAGTACTACAGCGAAAGCTATGCACGTGCGGCTTTTATTTTTCACTCACAATTATCCTGACAAGTTTTTGGCGCCGTTGTCGGGGATGACGACATGAGATTAGGTCCTATTTTTATTTTCTTAGCTACTTTCTTTTTAGTTGCATACGTTCTATCTTACTTTGTTTATTTCATTATTAATTATTACTTAGCTTGGTCATTTCTTGAAAATTCCCAATATCCAAAAAAAAAAAGAAAAGCCTAAAACCTAGAAAAATTAGAAAACTTGAAAACCAAAAAAATTTGAAAATTTTAAAAACCTCAAAAATAAAGTGACAAGTTTGTGTTTCCTTTAGTTTGAACACTTTTCTTTTTCTTAGTTTCGTTTTTATTAGTTATTTATGCTTTAACTTACTTTGTTTATTCATTATTAGTTGTGATATATTTAGTTTAGTTCTTGAAAAAAAATCCAAAACCCCACAAAAAAAATTAGAAAAACCTAAAAACCCCTAAAAATTGAAAAACTTTAAAAAACTTTACAAACTTCAAATGCCAGTTTTCCATTTCCCGTAATTTGAGCATGAGCTTTTTTGGAGTTATCTTTCAAGGCTTAATGATTATCGTGCTCAACTAAATCATAATTTTGAAAAATGAAAATTTGTGAGGTCATTACTGTGGGTCTAATTGTTGAGTCAAGGAGTTATGTTGAATTAATTTGTCCTGGAGATTTAATAGAATTATTATCTAAAACTCAAGCTGAACTTTGGGATTTCTTTGGAAAACTAGCTTGGGAAACCTATGCGTTTGAACAAGCAAATGAGACTTTTAGATACCCAACTCATAGCGAGTATGATTTTCAAGCAAATTCTTATCCTTCAGACCACTTTATGAATTCAAATGACCCATATTACTATTATATGCCTCCTATTTTATGCGATTATTGTAAATCTTCTGATCATGATGCTCATACTTATCCTTTTCGTGCTTATGTTGATGCTATATTTGCAAGTTTTGAAAAGAAGATCAATGAAATGACTGATCAAATAATAGAGACCATGAAAGCGAGAATTGTTGCATGTTCTCAATGTTTTAATCAAAATAGGGAGGCTCATAGTGAACTTAATTCTAGTTTAGGATCTTCTAAACCTAACATTAGTCTCTATGATGATTTTAAACCCTCTTATTCTGCTAGGCCTGACTTGAATGAAGACATGCATTTGTCTAGTTTAGATCTAGAGAGTGACTTCCCTATGTCTCTATCACCTGACTTTGCACCCTGCACTAGCTCACCTAAGGGCATCACTGATGATGTCCTAGTTTCTGCCGACCCACCCACCACTCTAAATGACATTGTGAGTTTGATGTGGGTGAACAATATAATACTATTAGTGAGTTAGATATAAGCATCACACCTGAGGTAAAGCCTCGCGATTTAGATGAGTCACAAGAAGCTATTTCACAGGAGCTATGCGATGAGATAACTAAACCCACTATTTTGGACTTTGATGATAATATTTTTTATGTAGAATGTGAATCTTTTTAATGTCAGTCTAATGTTACTGAAGCTCTTGATGTGGGTTTTCATGTTGAAAATCAATCATTCTCTTTTGATCCCATCATTCCTGACCTTCTATTTAAATTAGATGATAATCTTATCTATGTAGAATATGAATCTTTTTCTTATAAGCTTAATATCCATGGAAGTTCTGATAATGGCTTTTGTACTGATTATGAGTCCTTTTCTTTTAACCACATCTAAACTGACTTCCTTTTTGAATATTACAAGTCTAAATTTGTTGATATGAGAACATTGCCACTAAGAGTTTTGCTTTAGACCAGACTCATATGCAAATGGGACTTAACAGACTTGTGAACCTTGCATCCACTATTTTGCCTAAACTGTCCATTCATGCTGATATAGTTATTAGGCCAATGACCTCAATACTGGCTCATTCTGAGTATGTTCATTTCCTTCCTGATTGGGCTCAATTATTTGATAAGTTGCAGCGGGTCCTTACTTGTGCTTTATTGGCTAAATGGATGTACTCTTTTTGGCTCCAATTCACTGCTTTTAACAGTTTCCATGTGATTAAGAGTTAGGCTTCTATGTTTGATAAGCTGCTACATGCTTTGATGAGTTTTGATTTGAGTTGTACTTTTTAGCTTAATATAGAATGGCTGATGCTCTATAAGCCTCATGTTACATCATCTTCGTGAGGCANNGTTTGGGTACAACCTGTATTCAATGTAGTATGATCGTTCCATCCTCCCTTCTTCTCTTTTTCATTTCTTTTCTTTCTTTTTTTGTACCTAGTTGTGGATATTTAGGACTGTAATTGTACGGGTGATCAATCTTGAGGTGTAATTTAGGATATGTTGAGCCGTGTGGGCTATTATCACCCTTGGTTGTGTTCTGATTTTGTGAATACTTGTTAGTTGTGAATATTTAGGATTGTTTTTATGTTTCAATTTGTTTTGTTTTTTTGCTAGTTTTTGTTTAATCTTTTGTTTTTGTTCCCTCTTTAGTGTTTTAGTGGTTGTCTTTTGTCTTTGTGTTTTGTTTCTTTTCTTTTGAGTCTTGTTTTGTTTTGTTTATGGTTAGTCTATTTAGTTTGATATTGTTTTCTAGTTTGGTATTTTGTAGCCCCTTGGTCTTGTTTTGTTTCCAATTTGGTGATTATGTGTGTTTTGGTTTAGTTTAGCTTTGTTTTATTTTGTTTTGTTTTTGTTTTTGGTTTTGGCTTTGTTCTTGTTTCAGAATTGGTTTTTAGTTCTGGCTTTTGTGATTTTAGTGTTGGCTTTGATTTTTGGTTATTACATTTTTGGTTTTGTTTTTTTCTTTTTTGGTTTCGATTATTTAGTTTTTGGTTTTGGTTTTAGTTATTTTGTTGGTTATATGTGTCTTGGTGTAGTTTTGGTTTAGTTTGGTTGGTTTTGGTTTTTGTTTTTCATTTACTTTTTTTTGTTTTGATTTTGGTTTTTGGTTTTTGTAAATATGTAGGCTTATTTTTGCTTTGGTTTTTGTAAATATGTAGGCTTATTTTTGCTTTGGTTTTAGTTATAGTTTTAATTTTGATTTTGGCTCTTTCATGTTTTTGGTTTTTATTTTCATCATGTCCTAGTTCATATACATGTACGGTTTTGTGTGGTTTTTTGGTTGTATGGCTGATGTGATCGCTTTTTAGCGTCTTAGTTCCCACAATGAGGACATTGTGAAGTTTTGGTGCGGGGGTGAGATGCCCAATTTTTGATTTTTTTTTTTTTTTGGTTTTTGGGGACGTTTGTACTCTTTATGATTAGCTTGAATGCCATCTGTTCTGGTTATTAGCTTATATGTAAGCAGGATGTGCATGATAGGTCTCCGGCCTCAATGTACCATTCTACGCCTTAATTCTAACCCCAATTGTTCATTATAGATGTGTAATCCATTCTTTGGGTATCCTTTCATCATTATCTTTAGGCCTTAGGCCTCCATAAATGATTCTCCCATTTGCTTGTGACATGATTATTCTAAATAAAAATAATGAATGAAAATAATGAATAAAGAAGAAAAAGAGAGATGAAATAAAATTTGGAATGACAAGTATCCCTTTGAGGAATGCGTTACTGGGCAATACCCTTTGACGCATGTGTTACTAGGCGTTATCCTTTCAGGCAATACTACTACTGGGAAAGCTTGCTTCCAATGTTAATATGATAATGATGTAGTTGTGTCAGTCAAGGGGGATTGAGTCTGATTCTGTTGAGTTTAAGTCCTAGGATGATGATACACTTGCACACGAGCATTGGGATGGATTCAGGTTCTTGATGTACAGTGGGGTGAAAAATTAGTGTTTTGGTGTCATTCATGGGGTTAAAGGATCTTGATGTGTACATTATGTCCACATGTGGGCTAATCTCTTGGCTACATGGGTGATTTAGTTGATTAGAACATATATATATCTTTCCCAAATTTTATACATAGTATCTTTGAGAAAAAATCAAAAAGATTTTTGATTTTCTATTTTTATATTCTCTTGGATTTTTGTGGGTATTTCACTTGAAAACCCTCACGAGACCTCACTCGTCCACTTGGGAGACCGAGGGGTTTAAAGGACTTGTTGCATGTNNNAAATGTAACCGTGATTTCTACGACAGTGAGTTAGGATTTTCTTTTTCTTGTTTTTCATTTCTTTTTACTTAGTTTGGTTTGTTTTACTCGAGGCCGAGCAAAATCTTGGTGTGGGGTTATTTATTCGTGCCAAAAATGTGTTATTTTTACGATAC
>NCQT01033328.1:0-15293 GCA_002740465.1 Stenocereus thurberi | reverse complement strand
CTTGGTCAAGCCAAGTCATTTCAGCTCGAAGAGGCTCGAGAATTCATTGGTTCTGGAAGGGCCTTTCGCTGGCGTTCATCCATCATCAACCGACTTAAGGAGACTCTCATGGATGACGACAAGCTATCGACAGCTGATTTTACTTATTTTGCCTACATTCGTTTGAGTTTTGTCTCTTACCATTGTGAGGACAACCTCAGTATGGAGCACTACTGTCCTAACCAATTCACTAGATAATTTGGTTTCCATCAGGATGTTCCTGCTAATCTAGACTTTGATAATCTTCCTGATTCGGAAAGAATGGTTCGTATCACCATATGCTCACGTGCTATGAAACAGGGTCTCAAGTCTTAGTTCCTGGGCGATACAGTCTGCTCGAGACAAATACCACCCGTGCATAATGGTGGTCCAAGATGTTCATTTCCTCGACTTGTAATCTACATGCCAGTGATTCCAAGCGGAAACGAAGTGATTTATTTGACACAAACATTTTAAAGGATGAAGGCAAGCTTGGTTCTAAACCCAAGTTGAAGATTGTTTGTTTNNNNAAGCCCTTAAAGCCTTGTGTCCCACCGATGGAGGATGGTTCTTCTCATGTCAAGATTCCAGGAATAGATATTGTCATCCCAGTGACACGCATCCTTGCAGTCCCTATTCAAAGCATTGCACCGTTCCTACAGATAACAAATGAGATTAAAAAAACCTCAAATCTTCCACCTGCTGAGACACGTAGACAAAAGCCTAAACTTATGATTAATCTTGCTATGAATGGTCAGGACGAGCTATCCAACGGAGTTTGTGAGCCAAGTACTAAAAAGGTAATCGAGCTTGCTGAGAATATCGTGGATATCCTCGATGTTGAACCAAATCCTACTGAATGCATGGTGCTCCCTCCTTTTTTTTTTGGTAAATAGAAACATGCTTTCTTTTCAAATGTGTATCTCACCTTCTTCGTCCCTGCATACATCTTTTCTTTTTTCCTTTTTTTAATAGGGGAAAGCGATGATGTGAATTTCAAGGAGGAATTTGCACACGTTCCTTTGCCATCAGGAAGTCAGTGTTTCACGTTAATTGGATGAATACCATCGTTTGATAAGGATTTATTTGACAGCAGATCGAGATTAGTTGACTCGCGAGGTGTTTGTTCCCCGACTGATGATGAGGTCAAGTCCATCCGTCGAGTCAATCCTCCTTCACTGGTACCTCACCCACAGCGTCCTTTGAGGGATCCAAAGGGGGATTTATGTCTTCAATGCTGATGCTATTATAAAGAAGTGGATAAGAATGCTGCACAAGTATTTAGTAAAGCCATACTTGATAAGGTGTCTCGTGCCCCTTTTAATGGATTTCCTTCTCTTAAAGGAGATTTTGACATCCTTTATGCCGCTATCCTTCAAAGAGGTATCGACGTCACTCCTTTAGAGAGCAAGGTTAAAGGGTTGATCAAACAAGCATGTGACTTTAAGGACCTTCAACAGAGCTACTCCGGTCTAACATCTACTAAAGAGCATGATAATTGTCACATAGAGGTGCAAGGTAAGCTTGATGAGGTCTCTCGTCGGCTGAATACAAAAGGCGCCCATTATGAAGCAAAGACGACGAAGTTTAAGCAAGTTGAATTGAGGCATGAGGAGCTACTGAAAGAACTTACAACTTTTGGAAGATCAAAAGAAGGATCTTAGCTCTCAGGTAGCGGCCAGCGAGCATTTGCTTCAAGAAGCTGAGTGGGATGTTATTGACTTGCAGGGTCATATTGACATACTCAATGCCATTAAAGTGATGGATGCAGCCACAAAAGCTAGTTTAGAGAAGGCTGAAGCCTACATAAAGGAGTCTTTTGAGAATTTGAAGAATTTTCAATGGGATCCATAGTTAACTCCTTCTTTTCTTTTTTTTTTTTGAGATGGACTTGTAATGCACTTTGCACTTTTATGATATAAGCTTGATATCTATTGAATAAAGTGAATTTTCTTTTATTCATTGCTGCACATGTGTCTTGGTTGATTTTTCTTGTGATTTGGATTCCTTAATTATCAACTTTATGATAACAGATGAATTTACACC
The DNA here is from genome assembly GCA_002740465.1 of Stenocereus thurberi. Taxonomy (NCBI): domain Eukaryota; kingdom Viridiplantae; phylum Streptophyta; class Magnoliopsida; order Caryophyllales; family Cactaceae; genus Stenocereus; species Stenocereus thurberi. The sequence goes on along the minus strand of NCQT01033328.1, from coordinate 13,229 downwards.
TAGTTGAATCTTTACATTTCTCCTTTAAACTCAGAAGTTGTATAAAACCCGCAATCAGATCAACAAATTTCTTTCTTTTTAATTTTTTTATGATGATGACTACACTTGGGTGTATACCAAAGTTGCCTACGTACCTAAAGGGAACCCTGAACGATCAAGTCATATGTAGCTCGAATAACAAGACTTTTTTTTAGTTTAGCCATTCACAGTTTATACTCTTGTGGGTCACGAGTAGTGCAATAGAGTTTAACTTAAAAGAATGAACAATTTAGGCTCATGTTTAGGAGCTTGCATGTATTACTACATTAAGGATAATAAAGTTTTAGGAATTTGCCATTTATCGACCCAACTCACACTTCGTCGATACCGACAATCCTATTAGTGTCATTGGTGTAGACTTCTCGAATCAGTAAGGGCCATCCCACTTGGAAGTAAACTTGCTTCCAATCTTGTGTGGGATAATGATTGGCCTTCTTATCGCGAGCATTCGATCTTCAACTTGAAATGAACGCGGTCGTACCTTTTTGTTGAATGCTTGTGATAAGCGAGCTTGATAGCATTCCGACTTTTGTTGCGTTAGAAGTCTTTTTTCATCAAGGGCCTCGAGCTCAGCCAGGCGAAACTTGTGATTTTCATCTTCAGCCAAGCCTTCTTATATAGCAATATGGAGTGAAGGGATTTGAAGTTCCAAAGGCAATATCGCTTCAGCCCCATATATCAGAGTGAAAGGAGTTGACTGACTTAGCGTCTTATACATCGTTCTGTACGCCCAAAGTGCCTCTCCTAGCCTTTCATGCCAATCATGTTTTGACTTTGCACCGCTTTGCTTAGCAAGTTACAAAGCATCTTATTGAAAGCTTCCGCCAACCCATTTGCTGGTGCATTGTACAAAGTGTGTTATTGAAAGCGTGCCAAAAATTTATAAATACAAATTTCAAGCCTAAAATAAATTAAGTAAGAAATCGAGTAACAAATTAAATTTTTATATTTATATCAAAAAATGAGTACAATCTCTGTATAACTGTTACAAGAACAAGTATAATAAATCATCTTATTTAATCTCCTTGAATAGATTTGAATGAATTTGATCTTGAGAGAGGATCCAAGAGGTTTAATCTCAATTAAGATATGAGTTTAATCTCCGCGCGTAGATGACACGTGTTTGGAGTGCTTGTTGTCCTCTGCCAGAGAAAAATCTCAAGCTCTTTGTGAGTTCTTGCAAAATGCTGACCCCTGAATGGGGGGGTAGCTCCCTTTTTATAGAGAAGTCGGATTAGGGTTCCCTCCTTATTTCTATTAAAAGAAATAATCATTTATTTTCTGCATCATCCATACCACGTGGTACTTTTTAATTGGCTGCACAACATTTTTATTAGGTATTTAATTTAATGAACTGCAGTAATTAATTTAACACATGACATGCTGTAATTGTTTGAAATAAAAATATTTATTTCTTTTCATGTGGTGGGTCATGGGTGGTCCGTAAAATTTTACATTCGACAAAGTACTTTGGGCAAATCATATCTCCTCAGAAGCCACTTGGGTAAACCGAGGAAGAACACAAGCTAAGTAGCCACACCTATTTAAGATGAACTTGCACGTTTTGTCAAAACTCATAAGTTTCGAAGACGAAACTCTTTAAGGGAGGAAGGCTATAATAGCCCGACCCTAAATCATATTTATTTATTTAATTAAACCATATTATTAATTTCATTACAGTTATTTATGACATTTAATCATTCTAATTGGGAAAAATTCATGTGGGCCCTCACTTTGCAATTTGGGTTTAATTATTATAAAATTTCAAGTAAACCGATAGTAGGCCCTGATAAATATGATTTAAGAGATTAAATTATTTTTCATAGCATCGCAAAATTAATTTCGAGCTACAAAAAACTTAATTGTATACGGTTTAATTTTCTTTCCGCGCCCATATTCATTCAAGCCCAATTTTGGCCTAACAAGTTACTACTCCATTTGCTTAGCTAATTACCATAATTTATGCTTAGTTGTCATTAGCAAAAAGGCACTTTTAGCTAGATTAAAACACATCCAAGTAAATCATTGAGATCATTTTCATCCAAGTAAAAACATCACAAAAAAATCAAACCACTCTCTCTTATCCTCCTCCACCCCCCGCATGGCAGCCCCCTCTTTCTTCCCTTAGTTGCTGAAGTTGCTAATGCCACTACCATTTTCAACCACCAAACAGTCACCAAGCACCACCCCAGCCACTGCTCACACTTCCACAAGCATCAAGTATCACTTCCGCTTCTTCCTTTAAGCATAAAGTGAGCAAACCCTAACCGTATCTTGTTGATTCTTGGTTTTGATTTTTGTTTGTGTTGGTTTGGTTCTTGATCATGTTATTTTGAGAAGAATAAGAACTATTTTGATATTTAAATTTGTTGATTAAGCTTAAAAGCATACTAAGGTTGAGTTCATACATGAAAATGCAAGCTTAAGTTTGAAATGATGGATTTGGAATGTTTTGTATTTGAGTTTGTAGTCTTTAATCAGATTGATGATTATCATGGTGTTTTTGGATGATTTTTGATGAGACGAAGATGAATTAAATTGGTCATAAGCTAGGATTTTGGTGACTATGCATGCTTTGGATTGTTCTTGGCATCAAGCATGTTATTTGTACATACCTTGATATAAAATGAATCTTAGGTATGTTGTGGGACTTGGAAAATGAGTTGGAGTGAGTTACCATAAAGTATTGAATTATGGAAAATTTCTTCAATGAATTAAAATAGGTTATTTAGCTCATATATGCAAATAAGTGTGATTATAGATGTATTTCGAGCGTTTTTGCAAAGAGAAAAATTGAAGAATATATAAAGATAATCATGGAGTATGTTGAAGTAATATGGTTATGTAAGATGATGAGAAGAACAAAGTATTATTTATTAATTTTAAGGAGTAATTTTAGGAGGAAATTATGTGAAGAGAAGGGGAAAAAGAAGAACAGTAATGCAGTGGACAGACCCAAAACAGGGGTCTATTTAAGATTAAATTGGTACTATTTGGCCCATCAAAAATTATGATTTTTGGTTGGTCAATAGGTCACTGAGTTATATTTCAAGTGCCTTTTGAATTACTTCATTTTGAGCTATGTGGAGAGAGTTATGACTGTTTTGCTAAGGCTACATAGGACAGACCCGAGCCATGCACAATTGTGCTTCAGCTTAATTTTAAGAACCCTATTGTGGGAATATGTTTTGCACTGTGAATGAACGTGTTGCAGGAAGTCTTAAGCTTCTCACATTGGGGTCTTATAGCTCAATTGGAGATCATGAGTGAAAGCTATAAATTTTCTAAAGTAGACCTTAAAATGGTAATAAAGAAATAAAGAAATCGGGAGATTTGGAGACATTATTGGGAGTTTCTAAATAATCATGAATATTCCAAGAAAATTACAAAGTTCAGTGGGTTTAACAATTTTGATTATGATGAAAAACTCAATTGGCTTGGACAACTGAGTTAAATGGGCATGTGAATGAAATTTGAGAAGTGGGAGAGTAATGACTCAAGATTAGTGTCTATCAGGCCAAGCTAGGGTTATATGAGTTTTTTTTTAACCTCACAACATCCCTTTTCGCATTAAACCTTTTATTATTCATTTCAAAAATTTCAAAACCCATATCCCATTTATATCATTAAAGTCTTTTCATTATCATCTCAATCACTTGATTTTGGTCTATTTTGCTTCAATTTGTTTTACCTCAAGTTCAATGAGCTTAATTTATTTGGTTTTCAAATCATCTTAGTGTAATCTATCTTATATGGAAACGTTGAGTTATGAATGTGATTCAATTAATCAATTTCTATTAAGGTTACAGATTATGAAAGTGAGTGTTGTTTACTAATTACGTATGCCTACCATTATATTTTGTAAGCAGAATCAGGGCTAGTATGTCGTTTCCCATTGTGCATAAGTATTAACGAGTGATATTGCCTTTTAAGGACTTCAGGTATGTTCATTGTCTGTATCTTTAGAAATCAAAATGTATTTATCAAAGGTATCAAGTTTTGATAAGTACATCAATGAATTAGTTTACTTAGTGATTTATAACTTGATTAGTGACCCCGCCAGTTATCGTCTAGAGGGCACTTTTCCTTCAGTTACCCCCGCGACTTCACGTCAGGTCCCCCGATCGGCTTGACAAGTGTACATCTATCCATAGATCGTAACAACAACAAGGGGTTCACTATCAGATAATAATTAGCAATGTAGTTTTACATTCATCTTTTTCACTATTTTAACTTAAAATGAATTGCAAAGCGAGCGCCTAACAAATTTATGCAAAGATCATATAACAATACAGGAATGCATATACTGAGTTTCGACTGACTGTTCGAAATATTTTTCATATTTTGTTTGAGGCAAATGCTCAATGAATCGCCCTTATACTAGCAAACCAGCTGAAGAAAATAAGTTGAGCTAAGAAATCTGGATGGATTAATAATGACACAACACATGCAAATTTTTGGAGCAGTATTTTGAAATCCTCAGTGGATGGAGGTGTAAACTTTATGGGGAATTGCTTTACTGTGGTGTATAAACCTTATGTTGGTTAACAGTTGATTGTATATGGTAAGATCATGTGTTAATGTGTATGGTTGAAGTTATGCCTAACTATGTTATTTTTAGTACACATGCTTCAAGCCTTGTCTTTCTTAGACGGCGGTAATGCCCCAATCATCGAGTTTATTAGTCCTAATTAAGGAATTTATGAAGGAGAATACAAATAGTAACACATGTGCATTTTGGGGCATTACATTATAGAGGAAGACAAGGAGAGGACAGGATGACATGCCTCTTCAAAGCTGTTACAGGACCAGAACACCACTCAACTCCTAAGACGTGGCACCCGAACATTTATGAACACCCATGAACATCTATGGCCCCTGTAGGGAGCCGACGATCCGATGGCACGGTCCACAAATCGGTCCCCAGGACCTCGCCTCCCAGGGGCTGAGAGGTTTTATGGCTCCACCCAAAAGAGGGTGGCCGCCATCCTTAAAGCTCCCGAAAAGGATTAGCAATATGGAAGTCCAGCTTAAAGGCCGATCGTTGTCCCCTTGGGACCCCAAAAAGGGCTCCAGGGCCTAAAAGTTTAGCCCGTGGGTCGAAAGGCCACACTTTTTAGTCCCTCAAAGGGGCCGACGGTCTTGCCACATAGCCCTCAAGGCCGAGAGTCCCATAGCTAGACTCACGGGTCGGTCGTTAGAGCCATTCCCACATGGTGCGGTACACAGACCTAGTGATGAGAAATAGATAATAGCGAAGTCATGCAGAAAAATCAACATTTTATTATTAAATCTCGAGGAGTACACAGCGGCAAAAAAGAAGAGAGAGAGAGAGAGAGAGAGAGAGAGAGAAGATGAAAGGCAGGGAATGGGCATGACAAAGGCCACGATAGGCCTAAACCCTACTCATCACCATCATCATTGGGAAGGGGGGACGCGTCGTCGAACCCTGAGCCCTCCTCCAGGTCGCTGTCTATCTTCGGACAGTGGGCTCGTAAGATGTTGTCCTTGTTTCGCTACACCCACACCTCAAAGGTGCTTCACCGCAACTCTTTGAGGGCCGATTCCATCATATCAAGCATCCACCCGCGTAGCACGTCCAGCTTCACAGCATCAATGAGAAGCATCGCCCAGAATACAACCTGACGTATCTCAGGAAGAAGGAAGTCTCGGGCTGCCTTTTCAACCGCGGTGAGGTCAAAGTCCAGGCATAGATCTTTATAATCGTATGGGAGGAAAGGAAACCTCTCTCTTGTACCATTTGAAGTTCTCAAGGACATAAAAGGCCATTTCCTCCATCTTTAAAGAGAAAGGGAACACCATTTTGGGAAACCTTTTGTGAAAATAAAACTTGTACACGGAGGATGGGATGTGGCTCATGGAAACCTCATTTTATACAACGACAGTGGACGATTTCCGAGGCCACCGTCTAGCCTTGGGAACCAGGTCGTATCAAAAATACAAACGTACCAGGGGTCAACAGCCAGGTGTCAATCTTGGATGGGGCGCACCGACCATCAATGAGTAATTTCCCGAGGCTAGCTGACCTTCGTGCCACAGGCGCATTCCACATATTGTGTGACTATCCATCCGGTTCTACGTGCAGACAAAATGTGAGGGCTAAAGGGTCCGAAAAATATGATTTCCTGGGTAGGCCCCACATGCTAGATCGTGGGAGCCGAGATGGGCGTAGCAGGCTCTAACAGGATCCTCGGGGCCCTAGCACGGAGCCCCACAGGGCGAGTTGTGTGGCGGCCCCTCAGGGAACCCCTGTAGTGAAATTACTATTTTACCCTGTGCTACAGGAGTTATAAATACCCACCTACTTACCTCGAAAAAATGATTCAGTCTCTGGCTTATTTTCTTACTTCTCATATATTCTCTCTTTATTGCGTTGTCTTTTACTGGGACCATCCATTGACTTGACTGTCGGAGAAGCATTACCCGGGTCATAACCCGGGGGTGCCCTTTGGCGGGTCCATTATCCGAGGAGAAGACTGGTAGACGTTTCGCACGAGCCATCACGTAAGCCCGCTCTCATCCCATGTCATCCTCTGCAACCCCAAAAATTCCCGAAATATGATCAATCAGAATCTTAAATATACCAACTATAATGATCATGGCCATCGCAAAATAAGGTATAATTAAGTCATCAAGCAACTAATTCATACTATATTACACAAACCGGATTTTGTTCCTCTGAGATACCAAAGATTAAGGTCGGTCACTGAATCTTACTATTTCAACTTCCTTGAGCCTTATGTCTTCTCCCCCTTTGACTTTTATTAAAAGTAAGAGAAACATTCACGGCGCGGAAATAATGTTGAGCAATTATTCAATCTATGGATAAAATAAAAATTGTCTTGAACAACTTAAAAACATCATTTGGAAAACAATAAATCAAATGACTTAGATGGGGCGGATTGACATGAGAATAACGTCAATGGACTTCTCGGATGGTTTTATGAATTATTTTCATTTGAGTCCGTCGACTTTGGGCATGAATATTTGGAACCCGTCACTTTAAAAATCAACATTTGGGTACTTTAAACTTTAAAGACCTTAACAAATGTAGACAAATGACTAAAATGTCCTTCCCTTATAATAATAGGGAGGATGACGACAATGACAACAAAAATAGCAACAATAACAACAACAATAATGATGATGATGATGATGATACCAACAACACCATCAACTACAAGGGTAACGATGATGATGATGTAACCTCATTGCAACCTCTTAGTGGTGACCTTGCTCCTTGCTGCAACAACAAAGCAAATTGAAAATTGACTTGTTTCTTGTGGCAAAGAAGTCTCTATGAACATTGAAGAAACAAAAGGCATACAAGCCCTCTTGGGGGAAGCATGCAAGCTCCACTGTGTTAGTGATTTCGGTAGAGGAGATAGAAAGATCTATGGGAAAGAACCTGACTACGACTGCCATGAAGCTCATCGTGGAACCTTGGCTAATGTACATTTCCTGTTGACGACCTTCATGGTGGTAGTAGCAGGCAGTTACTAAGATTAGACAATGGCAGGGAGATATGTGGGTAGGTGGAGAGAAGTGCGGTGGGGTATAGGGTTGAATTTGCTGATCAGGCGTCGAGATTTGGACTATTGATTTGAATAGTAATGGCTCGGATCAGGACTTATCATCTCTCTCTCTACCTGTCTCAGTCTCTGTCTCTCTCTCTCTCTTCATCCACACACACATATTATCATCTCTTGCAGTTACTTTAAAATTTTCTTGTATGTGTTAAATTGAAAAAGATATATATCTAGGGGATTGACTCAAAATAAGGTTGTTGTGCAATGAGTTTTTACTTCATGACAATTGCAATTTGCTAGAAAATTGACATATTACAGTTGATCCTTCACATCACAGTTGCAATCGAAAATGCATTTTATTTGATATGGTAGTTGTTCATAGCATGAATTTGATTAGTTTGGTTGCAATGATAGTATCAAGTAAAGGCTTTGCTATTTATAATGGCACTTCCTTATGGATTGGATTCTTGTCATAACCTATATGGTCTGCAGTTAGACAAAACATGGGTGCCTCTCTAGAAATTATACTTCAAGCATATATAAGGAGAAAAGGATATGATGATATATGATGAAACGGTAAACTACTAGAGCTTCTAAAATTAAACTTACTGGGTTTCTGATTTATGCACAAGAGAAAATCTAAAGAACAAAAGTAAAGTTATCTCGTATACATAACAGTAGACTTACATATTTAAAGATTGCTCTGAGATATTGTTCCTATTCTAGAATGCATATGCTTATGTCTTAAATAAACTCATTAGCATAGAAGAATAAAGCAGTTCCATACGAAGGGCTTTTCATAGTGCCGATCGATGAGAACCACAAACCCTGACCCGTGATGAAAGGTACAATTAATGTAAGAAAGTGAGCTCTAACAATGTAATCTTATTCAAGTTGTCATGCTATTCAAGCCTTATGAGGTGTCTTCACTCTCTTAGGTGGCAATGTGGTTATGCTGGCGAATGTACACAAATTGGAGAGCTATATTTAGTTCATGCTTAAAATTTTCTTGTGTTTTCGCTTATTTTCATCAAATCTCTATCTTAACACCTACTTGACCTACTAAGTTGTGTGTCCTATGTGTTCTACATCCTCCAGAAACTGCCAACTACTTCTTTCTGATTCTCTAGTGATATCGTTTTTACATGGAACATATAACTCAAACTAATCTGATTGAACCATATGGTATACTAGGGCCATTTGTTTTATGTTTTCCTTTTTTTTCTTTAGGAGGGGGGTTTGGTTGGTTGGAGCATATATTTTTATACTCTATAAGTTCATTAACATGGTACTAGATGTCTTTCATAGAAATAAAGCAAAGCGACCATAAAAGAGAAGAATACCAAACAAATAATGAGATCTTATTGCATTATGATCTATGCGTTTCTTCTGATGTTTTAAACCAATGTTCTCATGTTAATGATTTTTCTTTTTAAGATGGTAAAGAATGAACTTTGTGGAACATATGCCATCTCAGTGAATTTTCTTATGCTTTTATTAGCATTATCTAAGTGAGGTGAATCTGTGATCAAGGATCACCCATGATATAGTATCGAGCTTGAGGAAAATATTTTGCTTGTAATATTTCATTTAAAGGAGAAAAGAATGTGCCACTAAAAATTGTGTTTTTTTAATTACATCTTTAATGACTGTATTATTCCTTTCTGGATTACAATAAAATCCTTGATTGTGGGCTTGCTAGAAAGCTTTTAGCATCACTTCAGTGTCTTGTTCCTTGCAATTTCCATTCACAAGCTTATACAAGCACCTTACTTAAGCTCATGTTAAGCATTTTAGTTGGTCATGAACTTTCTTTTGTTGTTATAAAAGGGTATTAAAATTACAAAGCTTGTGGTATAACGCGCAAACTTATCTCCCCAATTTCTCCCTTGATGAGTAAAGTGCATAACCATCTCTTCTCTTTTTCTTTGTTTTGAAGTGTTTTCCTTATCCAAGAAGTCTCAAAATTTCAATATCTACAAGAGGTACAACTCACCAAATAACTTCAAGCTCAGCAGCGAAGGGCATACTATCTATAAGCTATATACATGTTTCTAATGTGGAAAATCAAGATAGGATTCTGTGAAATCTCCCATTTTATCGATTAAGTAAGATTTTGTATTTCTGGGTGCTTTGCAATAAAAAAATAGTAGGATGTTTAGCTATTCGACATGAATATGGCATGCCAAAATGTGCGCATGCATTCATGTTTGGCTTTCCCGGAGGGGTGGCATCATATGTATATTGTACCAATATTTAAAAATGCACATGGATAGAGCACCACTACATTTCATTTTAGTATTTGTTGGAACCAAATTTGGTTTAATGGATAAACATTACAGTTTATCCATGACAAACGTATTGTCAAATTAATTGAGGTTTCTAGGTAGGAATAAGTATGTTTTTCCCAAAATTTTAGTCACCCTTATGTGTAACAGGGCATATAAATAAATCTTTGGGACGCAAAGAAGTCTCCCTATCTGTATGTTGCACTCACAAAGATAGAACCCTATCTGTGGGTTTGTCAGAGTAACTCTCTTAATCATGTCAGTCAAGATATATCAATGCATGCCTAAATGCTACATATTTATAGAATTTACATGCCTCTTCAAATATAAGAAATTTAATGGATAAACCTCTTCAATAACCCTGTAAAGTATTAACAAAAATATGTGAATATAAGAAATAATGCTATCAACTAACTTTGCACACTTTAATCAAAAATTTATACCACTTGGGTGGTAATAACGTTGAATGTTAACAAGCCACATAAATGGCACACTTTGACTTATTGAACTTAAAGGTTGATGTTTTCCATCAAGCACTAAGTGGAGGTTTCACCATATGTCACTCATGGCCTGTTCTTTTTGGTGGTCTTTTCTAATTTACTGACTTTAATCCACTTCAACTAAATTTAATCCACTTTAATAAAAAATACAAACTTCAACTCACTTCAACCTACCTCAACCAACTCCAACCCACCTCTTTCAAAATTTTATTCTCACTATTTCAACCAACTTCAACCCATCATATAAAAAATATATCAACTTCAACCTACTTCTACACATCATATAAAAAATATACCAACTTCAACTTACTTCAATCCAGTTCAACAAAAAATATCAACTTCAACACACTTCAACCTACCACAACTAACTTCACCCTTTTACCAACCTCAATTTATCAACGAAAAGGACAGGCCCTTAGTGTGGGCTTTACATCATCCTTTCCAAGTCATAATGTCTATTACCTGACTTTGATAAGAGTAACTTTAGAGAAGTCTACTCTTAAGACTTTGAGTTATTATATTAAACGCACATGTGCATACTTATTTGTCCATCTAGATCATTCGTCTTTGTAAGTTGTAATTATGAGCCCACAAGACTTGAAAATTCAACCAAAACTAAAGTCCAACTATTAAAATTTGAACATATCAACCTCTAAACAAGGTTTAATAAATAGATTATACTCATATTTTCATTTAAATTCAACTTGAAATTATAACATAATTTCAATTAATGGACTTTCATTATCATCATATGAATATAGGTTACTCCCCCACCTATTCTCAACTAGAGCACGTAAATATTGGTAGGTCTTTCATATGAACTTTCAAAAGTTGTATGTATTCACGGATTAGTGTAAATATCTATCTATTTACATTCCATTCATTTCCATTATATATCTGACTTGTAAATTTAAGTTGTCGTACATTCAATATTTTAATGATAAACATAACTCCAATTCTCTATATTACACCCATCTATTCTCACATGAAGTAAGCATCACAATAAATATTACTATTCACAATGAACACTATCATGATAGTCACTTAATCAATGATTGATGATCCATGAAGATTAACAACATGATCGAAGATCCATGAAGACCACGCAACATCATGATATCAGTCCTTAAGCATTGCCAAATCAATGATTACAACACTACATCAATTGGTTTAAACTCATATTTTGGGAAAAACAACCCTACGACAAAAGTAAACGTCTCTCTCTGATCAATTACAATCTCCATTGTGATTATTCCTCCATTGTTACAATTATTAATGGCATTTCAACATTCACATAGGATTAAATTAATATTTCTTGGCAAGTAGTGCAATTAACTATTCATCATATTTACAGAAGATCTAGACATGATGATTTTTTAAGCACAATTCAAACATCTTGCCATTGAGAAATGCAGCCAGCATACGGTAGAAAACTTAGCGGTCATGCTAACCGTCCTTGTCGCAAACAAGAACGTTGACATAAAATGTATGAATTTTATATTTCTATCGATTACTTCCAGTGTAGAAAAATCTGAAAGTAACTTCGGTAAGATATTAAACCATCTTATCTGACACAAGTCATTGTCAATAAACTTCATACATCTGTTGGCAGGGCCTAATGTATGGGTCTGACAGCCACATAAGTCGCTTAGTGCAGCAACCCTAGTTATTTCCCCTCAACCTATTTAAGAGGTCTTAGAGGATTAATCAGGGTTACCGATATTGAAACAGAAAACACTCTCACAGTTTCTTCCTTCTCCTCTCATGGCTACCTAACCATCACCGAGGTTTCGGGTCTAGGACGTGAACCCTAAAGGCGACTCTAGTAGCCATCTCACATTCAGATCGACGTGGACTATTCCCGATAGATAATTCCGTATTCCAGGTCAGTCCTATATGTCTAATAGTGGTGTCAGAGCCTAGACTGATCGGTTTAGTCCCGTTTAATGTGCTTAAAAATCTGAATGATAAGCATGCTTAATTTTTTGAGCATGACCATATGATTAGTTGTTTAATTTCTGTAATTATGCAACAAAAAGCATGCTTCTGTGTCTTTAATGTCGTGTGCTGGCTAAAGATTAGTTTTGTAGTCATGCTCACTGATTATGTGTCAAACCTTCATGCCCAGATTGCTTAACATATTTATATCCTACAAGCATGATTCTTTATGCGATTATGTGTTAATCGAAGTCATACCCAGATTAATCAAGTTCATGCTTAAATCTGTCCATGCTCAGATTAATGTGCGAGAGACATGATTAGTTGATTAATCATTGTCATTATGCAATTAAGCTGAATTATCGTGCAATCAGAAGGCATGATTATTTATCCTATTGAGTACAATATTGATAAATCGAATTCGTGAATGAATACTTGTAAGCTACCGTGTGTGCACATAAAACTCAACCCAGTTTTAATTCATTCCTTGCAAGTATGCTATTTGATTAAAAGGCAAATTCGTTTTTGTTTGAGATCCAAGACCCTAACCCTAACTCGCTCTGCCCAAAATTCAGCCAAAAACCCCAGCTCGTAAACCCTCGCATCTATGTTGTTGCGATTGTGGCAGTCGTGGTTTTGACGAGGTCTCTGTGACCTTCGGTGAAAACCATCATATAACCCAAATTTTTAAAAAAAAGGGAGAAGGGGTAGAAGAGACTCAGATTTAGGCCATACCCATAAGAACTGCTGCGGAGGGGTGGTGCATGTGAGTCACGCACCGCCGACGAAGAAGATTTTGACTCTTTGTCTTCCTCCAACCGCACCCTTAACCACTGATGTACACAACCTTGTAGAGAAAACTGCAAAAGACACCACCTCTAGAAGCGCATGAGCCCACGCGCCACCACCGGAGT
>NCQT01033293.1:0-14581 GCA_002740465.1 Stenocereus thurberi | reverse complement strand
AGCACAATCACCAACACTACCCACGTAATCAAAAAGAAAAGAAAAATAAAGTAAAACACTTGGTCACATCTGCAAGTGCACGGGTGCCATAGTATAGATTAAAAGATCATCCTCAAGGACCATGGTAATCTATCAGGCAAATGTCTAATTAAAATTTGTAAGTAATCAATCTTTTAAATGAGCTAATTTAATAAACTGATTATCTAATTGGAAATCAATCAAAGTAAAACATCTAGGAATTTGATAAAGTAAGTAAAGAGTTGGATAAGCATGCACTTTTCATGGATTGAACGATTCAAGAAATTGCACTTGAATTAAATTTAATCCTTTATCTTGGAATGAGCTAATTTGCCTATAGGAATTCAACTAACACTCTCTCAAGTGTCTTTGATTTAGTCTAGGTTGAAGATTCATAAATGCTAAGTCACCTCTTAACACGCAATTTTGTCGCCAGTTTTGCCAAGTCAAGTTCTATCAAGATGTTCTAGTAGCTAGTTTCATTATTCAGTACTACACGCAACTGCCTAACATAAGCAAGCAAGATTGGTCAAATACAACTCACAACATTTTAATCTCAAGGTAGAAGTAAACCATTCTAAAATCATGAAATAAGCACAACATTGCAATGATAAAGGATCCAACTACAACACTATGGCTAACAAATCCCTAGATTTATAAAACTATTCACTCATATTTCTAATTCAACAAAAACAAGAATTCACAAGTAAATTCAAAGGAAGAAAAACTTTACAACAATGGCAGCCTTTCAATTGTTTAACAATCTTCAAGCCTCCAAGAGCAAAGCTTTTCCCTTCAAATCTCAAAAATTAAACTAAACCAAACTAAACCAAAAGAGAGATTAAGAGTAAGTTATGGTTGCTACAAAATCCTCTCTTTTAAGCCTTGGAACACGCCCTTATAAGCATCAAACAGAGCACCCTCACCCGCACAACGAAGGAAGATGAAAAGGTTAGCAGTTACAAGCTAACCACGATCCGCGGCAGCCACCACGGTTGGATCGTGGTCTTGGCTAGTTCCAAATTCTTTTTCTCTTTTGTTACTCCACGGATTTAGGGCTTGGGGTACCTCCATGGCAGGTCAATATGCACTCTAATGGGGGTCAATTACTGGGTCAAACGGCCTAAAATCCTACAAATATTATCAAAGAGTCATACCTAATTATAAAACGTGAATAGGAGCATAAATTTGACATTAAGCGTACAAATTCTTGAAAAAGTGCTACAAAACGTCCTAAAAATGAAGGATATAAAAGCACTTATTAGGTTGTGCGTGTGATGAAGGGTATAAAATGAATTAAAGTACTAATTAATATACTAACCAACAAAGTTATAACACTTGGTAAAAAGATGTGAAGTCACTAAATTTTCTACATAGTTATATAGATTTGTCTAAGTATATCTATCTTAGTTACAAGCATTGGTACGACTAGAACGGCATGGATCAAGAGAAGTGTTCTAACTTATTCTTTTGAGTTTTTGTTAATGCCTCAGGCACTAGTGCTTACATTTGTGAGTGAAACATAAGCATTAGAGATACCTCCTTGTATCACAAAGACATATTTGGAAATATCCATCGCACACTGGGTGAATAAAGCAATTTAGGAAAAGTGATCTCCATATTGCTTGGAGGTAATAGAATAATCCTCTCATTGAACTATTTGATGTAGAACAAGGAAAGAAATAAATGAAACGAAAACAAGCCATCGAACTTCCAAGTAAACTGAGTAACTGACTGAATTGAGAATTTAGGTCGCAAACTCACTCAGTCGAGGATAAGTTGAACTTGTTCTTGGACATAGTCACACCACCAAGACAAGTCCAGGGCCCTTCTAGGTATTCTGGATACAGGTACACCACTAGAATGCCACCAAGACTCACTAGAACACCACTTAAATTGGGTAAATGCAGGATAACTAGAGAGAATATAAAAGAAAAGGAACTATGCTCGACTTCATACATTTAACAACTCAGTTCTTACAAAAAAAATCATGTTTTTATACCTAGCCTTGATCTCTCTCTCAATGGCTAAACCAGAAATATAGAAGATACTAAAAATAGCAAACAGATTCAAGTCAAAAGAGCCTAAATCAGTAGCTATAATTAGATCTTTGACACATATTTACACTATTAATATCCACTATTGAGGTGCCAAGCTAATGTAGCATAAAAGTACTTATAATAAAGGCCTTGAGATGCAATTTGTAGCTGCTAATCAAGTGATTAACCCAGCTTTTTAGCAAGTACAGTAGCTAGATATCTAATGGATCAAAGGGAATTTCCTTTGATTTTGTGCTGGTTAATAGCTGATGCAAGTTAATTCCACTTTGCTACTTTAGGACCTTCCTTGATAATATTTTTAAACACTTTCCAAGCCCTTAAACATGTTAAAGCTAGCTACTAAGATGGAGTTAAAATTGGCTCTGCAAAATACTAACTGGCTGGGTTGAAAACTAGACAGGCTGGCTATTTCTCACTGAACGAGCTAGTGCAAAGTTAGCAAAAGGTGGGACAACTTGTATCATTTCTTAGATGATAAATGTATTAGAAAATTAGCTGAGTTACCTCCTAGAAGGACCCACTGTTACTGGATTAAATAGTAAAGTTTGGACTAGCTAGGTATGCTTGGTGGAACACTGAAATCATAACCTTGATTCATGATCTTAAGGACTAAAGCTTGAACTTTCTAACTTAAATTAGCTTTAGTGAAGGGATTCCCATCATCCTCCCCTTGTTAAAGAGGATTTGACCTCAAATCCTCAAGGGAGATATCATCTAAATATGCACTTAAGTCTGCCACATTAAAGGTAGTAGAAACTTCATACTGTGTTGGAAGCTTAACCCTATATGCATTATCATTGATCCTTTCTAAGACCTCAAAAGGACCATCTACTCTTAGGTTCAATTTGAACCTTCTCTTTTGAGGGAACCTCTCATTCCTTAAATGAACCCAAACAAGATCTCTAGGCTAAAAGATAACCTTCCTCCTATGCTTGTTGGGTTGAGTCTGCATTGCTCTTCTCAATCTTCTCCCTTACTTTATCACGTAATGCCTAACTCTCCCTTAAACTCCACTCAGCCTCAACGCTTGGTTTACCTTCAATGGCTCTTGGAACCAAGTCCATTAGAGTTAGTGGGTCAACACCATGTACTACCTTAAAAGGTGACAGACCAGTGATCCTGTAAGGGCCTCTATTGTATGCAAACTCCACATGAGGTAGCAGTAAATCCCAGGCCTTAGCTTGTGTCTTGATCAAAGCTCGCAAAAGGATCCCCATAGTCCTATTGGTCACTTCAGCATGGCCATCGGTTTATAAGTGGCAAGTAGTACTAAATTTAAGCTTAGTTCCCAGCTTCTTCCACAATATGAGCTAGAAATGACTAAGCAACATAGAATCTGTATCAAATACAATAGACCTTGGGACTCCATGTAGCCTCGTCACTACCCCGAAGTATAACTCAACCATTTGAACAACGTCATTGGTCTTTATACAAGCTATAAAATGAGTCATTTTAGAGAATCTATCTACAACCAGAAAGATAGAATCTTTTCTCTTTGGGTTCTTAGCAAACCTAAAAATAAAGTCCATGCTCACATCAGTCCATGTACTAAAAGGCACTGGGAATGGAGTGTACAAGCCTTGGGGTAAGAAATGACTCTTAGCTACTTGGCAAATAGCACACCTCTTGATGAGGTCTTATATTTCCTTTGACACACTTGGCCAATAATAATGCTTTTTAAGCATTGATGTTGTCATATTTTCTCTATAGTAGCCTGTAAGTGCTCCACCATTAACCTGTCTGATCAGCAGTTCCCTTATCCTACACCTTGGAACACATAATCTAGTACCTTTAAACAAATAGCTATTCTGAAGTAGATATTCTCCCTTGTGTCTCTGTTTACAATTCTAATATAGCTCTTTGAAATCTTCATCATGACCATATAAATCCTTGAGGTGCTCAAAGCTGAGTACATTGGTTTTAAGCTGAAATAATAAGAGGTGTCTTCTAGACAAAGCATCTGCTCCCTGATTCAGCTTGCCTAACTTATGCTTGATAGAGAAATGAAAGCATTATAGGTATTCTATCCATTTTCCACACATAGCATTGAGCTTATATTGCCCTTGAATATACTTGAGGGCCTCATGATTAGAATAGAGAATGAATTCAGCGGCAATAAGATAATGACTCCAATGTTCTAAGCACCTAATGATTGCATAGAACTCCTTGTCATATGATGAATATTACCTTTTTGAATCACAAAGTTTCCCTCTAAAGAATGCCAAGGGTTTACCTTGTTGAGTAGAATACCTCCAATGCTTACTCCAGAGGGATCACACTCAACTTCAACGATTTTCTCAAAACATGGCAATGCTATAACTGGGGCTTGAGTTAGTTTCATCTTGATCTCCTCAAAGGTTTGCTGGGCCTTGGAATTCCATTAAAAGGAACTCCCTTTAATTACCTCAGTCAGTGGTGCCTTGACGGTGCTAAAATTCTTGATGAATCTTCTATAAAATGAAGTCATTCCATGAAAACTTCTCACATCATGAATACTCTTAAGAATAGCCCGCCCCTAATTGCCTCCACCTTGCTCTAATCCACTTGAATTCTATTGGCAGTGACTACGTACCCCAAGAAAGTGACCTCATGGGTAAGAAAGATACACTTCTTAAGGTTGCCATAAAGCTTATCTCTTTCCAGAACCTGAATAATCTGTTGAGATGGACCAGGTGCTCCTCCTCAGTCTCGCTATAGATCAAGATATCATCAAAGTATACAACTATAAATATGCCAATAAATGGTCTGAAGACATGATTCATTGGCCTCATAAATGTATTGAGTTCATTAGGCAAGCCAAAAGGCATGACTAACCACTCGTAGAGGCCTCCCTTTGTCTTGGAGGTGGTCTTCCACTCATTCCCTTCTCTAATCCTAATCTAGTAGTAGCCACTTCTTAGATCCACCTTAGAAAACATCTTTGAACCATATAACTCATCTGATTACATGTCTTCTAATCTAGAAATTTGGTGTTTTTACTTAATGGTGATTTTGTTAATAGCCCTACTGTCCAAAGACATCCTGATACTCCTATCCTTCTTTGGGACTAACAAGGCTAGCACATCACATGGACTCAAATTCTCCCTCACCATTTCCTTAGCCACTAACTCCTCTACCTGACTTTGGACCTCCTTAGTATCCTCAAGGTTTATTCTGCAGCTAGTTTGTTTGGTAAATAGCTTCATGGATTAAATTAATGAGATGTTGTATTAATCTTTTAGGAGGTAAGCCTAATGGAATCTGTTCAGGAAAACATGAGCAAACTGGTCAAGGATCTATTTACCTTAGGGTGGTGTGATTGGGGTTTTATTTGGTTCACTATTGGCTTAGAGAATCCATCCCTTAAAGGGTCTAAACTCATGTTGAGAAACCTTGAGATTAGACTTCATTAAGGTTATGAACGTTTCTATGGTTTCAATGGTTTTGGAGGCTTGTCTCTGAGCATTTGTTGTGACCCTAAGGGGGATAAGGTTATTTTCTTGCCACCTTTGACAAAGGGGGGAGGTATTCTAGTATGCATCATGGATCGCTCTCTGGTTATGTAACCATGGTCTCCCCAACAGTATGTGACACACATCCACAAGGATAACATCACATCAGACCTTATCAAAATAGTTCTTTCCAATTGAGAAAGCAACTAAACTTATGCAATTAACTTATAATTCCTTACCTTGGTTGAGCCACTGGATGCAATATGGATGTGGTTGAATTAAGGTTTACATTGCATGCTTCTCAATAAGGTAAGTAGAGGCCACATTAGAGCAGCTTCCATTATCAATAATCGGAGAACAAACTTCACCTCGGATGGTGTATCTATTGTGGAAAATGTTCTCCCTCTACTCATCCTTGGTACTTCTCTGAACATCGAGGGCTCTCCTAATGACTGGCATTTCTCCCTAATTAGGTTCAGCAAGCACCTCTTCTCCCTCCTGTTCTTCTATCAAACAGATCTCCCTATCATCCTCTACTTCCTCCTCCTTGGTAGCCTGGTATTCTGCCAGGTGATTACCCTTCTATTGGGACATTCAGAAGCAATGTGTTCGAAACTATGGCATTTAAAGTATCTTTTGCATGCAACAAGGTTAGGTAGAGGTTTGTTTTGTGGGACTAGGGTTTTTGGAGCAATTTGGGAAGAGTTTCTAATGATTTTAGGGGTTAGCTGGGTGCTTCCCTCATTGAAAGATTGGTTTCTAGAAAAGGGTTTAGGGGGTTCTCTCTTAACAGCCTTATATTTCTTTTGTTACTCAACTATATGAGCCAACACACAAACATCCGCAAATGTAGTACACTATTGTAACTCGACAACATGGGAATACCTTAGATCAAGTCCAGTAAGGTATCTCACTATGGTCTGGTCCTCCGATTCTTGCAAGTCACATTTGATTAAGATTTTTTCAAACTCTCATGTGTGTTGCTCAACAGACATGTGACCTTGAGTCAAACTATGCAATTGAGAATAGTAATCCTGAAGTTATGAAGGGGGTAAGAACCTGTTTTTGAGCCTAGACTTCATCTTGGCCCAAGTTCTAATCTTGCTCTTTCTTTTCTTGGCTCTCTTGACACAGAGGTTGGTCCACTAGAGAGATGCATATTTTCTCAACCTCAAAACCCGCAACATGACCTTCTTATCCTCTGGAATGTCTTTGTAGTCAAAGATCCGTTCTACTGTGTGAAACTAGTCTAAGAACTCATCTGGATCAAGCCTCCCATCAAATTCTAGAATCTCAATCTTGATGTCAAAGCTAGATTGCATTCAATGATGCCTTCTACTTGTTCTCTGCCTTGGTTCTGAGTCACTCTCACCAGACGTGTCGAAAGGATTACTTTAGCTATCAACTCCTCATGAGACTGACCAGATGAACTAGCTGACTCAGAATGTAAGGCTCATCCCTTATTCGTGAGAGACTCTGCAAGTTGTTTCTTGAGGTTCTCATTTTACTTCTCAAGATACTCATAGTTTTTCGTTAAAGCCTCAAACTTCTCTTCTAAGGTCATACTACCAGTCATCCTATCTATTCTAGGAAACAGGTTCTTTGTGGACTACATGTTTAGCTTAAGAGTTGTGTTTTGGCTGAAGGTTTAGGCCTAAGAGAGTAGTCTAAGCTCTAATACCAAATATGACGTAGAATAAGGCAAGAAAGGAAAGAAAAAGAAACAAGCAATCAAAATTCCAAGAAAAGCTGAGTCGCTGAATTAAGAATTCAGGTTGCAAACTCACTGATTCAAGAATAAGTTGAACTTGTTCTTGGATACCGTCACACCACCAAGATAAATCCAGGGCCCTTGTGGGTATTCTGGATACAAACACACCCCTAGAATGCCACCAATACTCATTAGAACGCCTCCTAAATTGCCAAAATGCAGGGTAGCTAGAGAGAATTTGAAAGGAAATGAGCTATGCTCGACTTCATACTTCAACAACTACATTCTTACAAATGAAAATCAGGCTTTTATACCAAGCCTTAGTCTGTCTCTCAACGGCTAAAACAAAAATACGGAAGATACTAAAAACATCAAGCAAATTCAAGTCAAAAGAGCCTAAATTAGCAGCTATAATCAGATCATTGATAACTATTTGAGTTGGTAATCTCCATTATTGAGCTGTCAAGCTAATGTAGCATCAAAGTACTTGTAATGATGGCCATGAGATGCAATCTGCAACTTCTAATCAAGCGATTAACCTAGGCTGTTAGCAAGTACAGTAGCTAAATGCCCAATGGATCAAAGGGAATTTCTTTTGATTTTTTGTTGGCAAATAGCTTACGGACTTTGCTACTTTAGGACCTTCTTTGATAATATTTTAGACACCTTTTCAAGCCTTTATACGTGTCAAGGCTCGCTACTAACACGGGGTCAAAATTAACTCTCTAAAATACTACCTCCTTGGGTTGAAATCCAGGCAGGCTGGCTGTTTTTGGTTGAATAAGCTAGTGCAAAGGTAACAAAAGGTGGGCCAACTTGTATCATTTATTAGCTGATAAGTGTGCCAGCAAATGAGCTAAGTTACTCCCTAAAAGGGCCCACTGTACCGGATTAAATAGTAAAGCTTGGATTGGTTGGGCATACTTGGCAGAACACTAAAATCAGAACCTTGATTCATGATTTTGAGGACTAAAGTTGTAACATTATGACTTGAATTGGCTTCAGTAGATGGACTCGCATCACTATTCTCTTGAAATTTCTCAACAATCTCTTCATCATTCTACTTTACAGTCTTCATGAGTTCTCAAACATCAATCATTAAAGTAGAAAGCCATTCTTGCACAGATATGGCTTATGTTATCATCACAGGCATCATAATGGATAAAAAGCTATTAGTGGAAGATCCTAAATGGTTTATCTTGTAAGGAGAGCAAGGGATAGACATACCATAGGATGAGCAATCATCTTCTTCCTCATCATCCTTTCTATTGATTTGTCACCTACTGATCGCCAAAGGATGAAGATTACTAACAATCTTAGCTAGTACTTCCGTTTTTTCTTCAGGTTAAAGGGCCCCATGTGGTGGAAGTCGAATATGTGCATGCCTTAGCGATTGAAGGCACAAAACCTTACCAACTAGTTAAATCTGGCGATCGAAGGCACAAACCTTGCTAACTAGTTGAATCTTGAAAGGCGGACTTCATAGGAGCCATTGCATATGATGACGAAGCAGCCAAAAATATTGCAGAAGATAAGAGCCACACATGCTCCACATGCAATGCCAAAATTTGTTTACACAAATTTGTAGCTAGCACCATTTTCAATGCAAGAATAAACATTAGTGAACTGTGACTATGTTTGTGAGAAAAGTAGCACCTCTTATGGTTACTGAGTAAAGCTAATTTGTTCAGATTCCTTTTATACAACCTACATAAACAGCTACAAGGGCAGATATGTAACTCCAGAAAGGTTGTGGACATGGAATCTCGTGATTGAGTAGTGGAATGCCCACTACAGTACATTGTGATGCTGCCTGGGCTGGCTACCCTCTTTCATGTGTAGCCTATGCATGTTGCGTAATTACTCCATTGCAACTCGCCCCTTTGTTAGAGTAATGGCAACAACATAGCTTTTCTTCCCTTCTCTCTCTCTCTCTCTCTCATTTATCCCACATACAACTTTTGGGTGGTGTTTTGAGGGGCTCATATATCCCATTCTCCTTGCCCATGTTGAATAACTTAAGACCATGCTTTATTGGGTTGATGGTGTCTAGGGCCACCATACGCGCGTGCGCACTATCATCGCCTGCCCGTCCGGCCCGGGCCGGGCGGGGCGCGGGCCGCGAGTTGTGGATTGTGGGCCTAACCTATCTTTTGGGGAGAAACCTGTTTAACATTTTCATAACAGATTACACTAAAATCCTCCGCGAATCACTCCCTACCGTCATAGTCTACCTCTCCTCACCTTGAATGCTGCTAGATCTTCTGGCTCACTCTACGTTTTTAATGGCCATATTTTCCACCTCATTTTACGCCATTTTAATGGCCTTGTAACAACCATTTTTCCCCTATAAATAGAGGTCTTAGCAGCATGGCTCAACACACCTATTTGCACACTTCTTTCCTCTCTTCTTCTTCTCTGTATTCTAGGTTACATACTGCATACTCCAAACTCTTAGCCGCGAAGTGCACGCATTCAAGAGTGCTGAGTTAGCCTTGGGGAGCAACCAGCTGTATCGATTTGCACTGTAGTCGAGCCGTGATTGCTTTTAAGGCAATGGTTTATCCACGACTCAATCTATTAATTGTTTGCCAGGCATTGTTCTTCTTATTCTTCTAACAATTTGAAACCAATTACCGGTGCAATGGTTGCATCATTCCAGAAAAATCTCCCATAACTCTACAAAATTGAGCCCCTCGATCGAACTAACTGCAAACGTTGGTCTCAGAAATTACTAGTATGCTTTGGACAACTCGATATTGATTATGTTCTGTCCTCTGAACATCTTGACCGAGACAACACTTCTCAGTTTACTGATACTGAGAGCTCTCTTCCCACTTCTACTGTCCCGAAGGCACCTGTCATTCCACTTGATGAGACTGCTAAGAAGAAACTGGAAATGGACAATAAACTGGCTCAAAGTTACTTGCTTAACACCATGTCAAACCCTTTATTTGATCTATTTGTGAACTTCAAATCTGGGAAGATCATATGGACCAAATTGGAGGACAAATGTGGTTCAGACAATGCCGGAGAAAGGAAGTACGTCGTTGGCAAATGGCTGCAGTTCCAGATCATAGACGACAAACTGATATGCAATAAGTTCATGCCTGCGAGAACCTATGTGTTAAGGTGCTGAACGAAGGCATCAAGATGTGTGAAATTCTGTAAGCAAATGTTTTCATTAAGAAATTCCCGCCATCTTGGAGCGACTGCATAAATCACCTAAAGCACAAGAAGAAGGATCTAACCCTGCAAGAACAAATCAATCATATGAGGGCTGAAGAGGCGAATCGGCTAAAAGATAAAATGTCTTCCCTATCCCTGAATTCATCTAAAGCTAACCTTGTTGAATCTTTTGTGCCTTTAAATAGAGATAGGCTCAAAAGGAAAAATAAAAGGATCAGAAGCAATCCAAACATCAAAACCAGTTGAAAAGAACAAATATCAAGATCCAGAAGCAAAAGGTTGTCTGTTACGTTTGTAGTAAACCAGGCCACGAAGCATATCAGTGCAACCTTTGCAAAGGAGCTAGTCACAAAAATCATAAGCCTATTAGACAAATTGCTGCACAAGCCAATCTGACTGAAGACACTGAGATCTTCTGTGCAGTAACACCGGAAGTCAACCTGGTGTTGAACTCCACAGAGTGGATTCGAGATACTGGAGCAACAAGACATTTTTGCGCCAATAAGAATCTGATGCATGACTTCGAAGATGCTCCAAATGGCGAACATGTCTATATGGGCAATGCTGCCACCGCTGGAGTTATGGGTAAAGGGAAAGTACTCCTTAAATTTACTTCTTGAAAATCTCTATGCCTAAAATAATGTGCTGGATGTACCTTCCCTTTGTAGAAACTTAGTTTCGAGTAGTCTTCTTGATATTGCTGATTTTGAGGTAAACTAGAAAGCTAGAAAAATTGTTATTCTTCGCAATGGGGTTTTCGTTTGAAAGGGGTATCGTAGTGGGGGGCTCTTTGTTCTGAATGTTGCTTCTGATGCTGCTAATGGAAATGCTTCTTCTTCTGCCTATATTGCTGAGTCTGTGGACTTGTGGCATGGCAGACTTGGTCATATTAATTATGGTTCGAAAAACAAACTAAGGGACATGAGGTTAATTCCTAACATTATCATAGAAAAATGTTTGAAATGTGATGTTTGTGTTGAAGCAAAATTTGCTAAAAAACCATTCAAGTCCATAACAACTAGAAAGACTGAGTTGCTTGAACTTGTGCATTCGGACTTAGCAGACTTCAAGAACACAACAAGTAAGGGAGGAAAGAAATGGTATGTTACTTTTATAGATGACTACTCTAGGTATACCAAAGTTTACCTCCTTAAGTTTAAAGATGAGACTGAGGAAATGTTTCTGAAATACAAAGCAGAAGTTGAAAATCAATTAGACCGAAAAATAAAGAGACTTAGGTCTGATAGAGGTGGAGAATATGATACCAACTCCTTAATTATTTTATGTGAGAAAGATGCTATTATACATGAGACTAGTGCTCCTTATACCCCTCAACAAAATGGCATAGCTGAATAAAAAAACAGTACCGTTAATGAAATGATGAATGCAATGCTTGTTAGCTCTAGGTTGCCTAATAATATAGTGTGGGAGGCTGTATTAACTGCTTGTATTATCCTTAATAGAGTCCCTCATAAAACGTTAGACCAGACCCCATATGAACAGTGGAAAGGTATGCTCCTAATTTAAATTATTTAAAAGTGTGGGAATGTTTGGCTAAGGTTGCTTTACCTAGTCATAATCATAACAACATAGGCCCCAAGACCTTTGATGTCGTGTTTATCGGGTATGCTCAAAATAGTGCTGCTTATAGATTTATGTCATTGAGCAATTATTTTATTTTTGAATATAAAGATGCAGTATTCTTTTAGCATGTTTTTCCTTTGGAAAAGAAAGTGCCTAATGTGGTATCGCATGTTGTGCCTGAAACTGAGAAATTGCCTGCTTCTGGTTCTAATGCTAGAGTCATAGTGACTGAACCTAGAAGAAGTAAGAGACGTAGAACTGAAACCAATTTCGGACCTGACTTTGTCACTGCTTTCCTAGTAGAAACATTTAACAACTTGGATATTAATGTGATAACCGAAGAATTGGTGACTATTTTCTTGATTGAGGAAGATCCCAAAACCAATCAAGTAGATAAATTAGCAGCAAATAGATCTTCAAAAAGAAGTTGAGGTCTGACGGTTCAATTGACAAATATAAGGCCAGCTTGGTTATTAGGGGCTTTGATCAGAAAAAAGGGAGAGATTATTTTTACACCTAACTCTCCTATGACCAAAATAGCCACCATTAGATCCTTAATTGCCTTAGCTGCAATTTTTGCTCTTGTTGTACATCAAATGGATGTCAAAATAGTGCTTCTTAATGGTGACTTAGAGGAAAAAATTTGCATGACCCAACCTGAGGGTTGTGAGGTATCTGGTCATGAGAACAAGGTGTGTAGACTAAGAAAGTCCATTTACGGTCTAAAGCAGGCTCCTTAACAGTGGTATGAAAAGTTTGATCGTTCTTTAGTGCAAAATGGCTTTGCTGTAAATTTATCTGATTCATATGTATATTCGAAAATGATTGGATCAGATTGTGTACTTATATATCTTTATGTTGATGATATGCTAATCTTTGGCATAAATTTGCTTGTTGTTAATGAGACTAAAAAGTTGTTGTCCTTTCTTTTTGAAATGAAAGACATAGGAGAAGTAGATGTGATCTTAGGGATTAAGATACGGAAATCCAACACTGGTTTTTCATTATGTCAGTCACATTACATTGAAAAGGTGTTAAAGAAATTTGACTATTTTGATGTAA
The DNA here is from genome assembly GCA_002740465.1 of Stenocereus thurberi. Taxonomy (NCBI): domain Eukaryota; kingdom Viridiplantae; phylum Streptophyta; class Magnoliopsida; order Caryophyllales; family Cactaceae; genus Stenocereus; species Stenocereus thurberi. The sequence continues at coordinate 1,526 of NCQT01033293.1, read as the reverse complement.
CACCTGTGAGAACCCCTTATGATCCTAACATAAATTTTAAAAAGAACAAAGAACCTAGTGTGTCTCGAGCTGAGTATGCTAAAATTATAGGAAGTGTAACATTTTGTCATGAATTTTACTCATCCTGACATTGCCTGTGCTGTTAGTAGGTTAAGTCGCTATACACATAACCCTAGCCAAGAACATGAGAATGCACTTCTATGATTGCTTAAGTATCTTAGAGGTACTATTGATTGGTGTTTACACTTTAACAAATTTTCTGCTGTGTTAGAAGGATAATGTGATGCAAACTAGGTTTCTGATAACGATGGTGGAAGTCTGTGCATAGCCCGCTCTATCATGGAATCTGAATTTATTGCTCTTGAGTTGGTAGGTCAGGAAGCAGAATGGCTTAAGATTCTATTAGCAGACGTGCCACTATGGAGAAAACAGGAGACACCTATTTCCCTACATTATGACTCACAGGCGGCAATAGGAGTGGCGTATAACAGTGTCTATAGTAGAAAAAGGAGATACATCCGTATTAGACACAGTGCAGTGAAACAACTGCTGAAACATGGAGCCATATCCCTACAGTATGTGAGATCCGAGAAGAATCTAGCAGATCCCCTCACTAAAGGATTGACAAGGCAAGTAGTGCTTGAAACATCGAGGGGAATGGGACTTAAGCCTATGGCTTTAAGTGGTATGGTGGATACCCATTACTGGTCCAACATAACGACACTAATCTTTAAGATGCACTACATCCCTATTCCTATGGCATGTGGTAGTGCTTACAGGTTGAGCTTACGCTCTTAATGGATTCATACCCATTGTAGGGGTTGTTAGCGAGAAGCACCTGATGAATTCACCGTATGATGATTGTGAGGTTGAGCTATATTATGCTCTTAATAATTTCATAGCCATAGTTGTGGTGATTTATGTTGAGATAGACTTGATGGAATTACCTACGTAAGTGTGAAGGTCTGGCTGTAACAGCCCACGACCACCCGCCATCGAGGTATTGTCCGCTTTGGGCAGGCGGGACGCTACCACCATCCCTGCCCTCACGGTTTTGCCCTCAAAAGGTGCCTCGATGGGTTGAGGTATCCCCACGCTTATAAGGCGTGGTTCGTTCTCCTCAACTCCCGATGTGGGATACCTTCATTCAGCCCCTCTCAGGGGCCCAGCGTCCTCGCTGGCACACCGGGTCGGGTCCATGGCTCTGATACCATTACTGTAACGCCCCCAACCCCTAGGGCCGAAAGCGTTACGTCTTCTTAACTTTCTACCTAAATTCTGGGAAGAAACGGACAGAGTTTCCCCTGAAAACTAACCATTTCCAGGCTAAAAGCCTTACAAAAAGTCCCTGTGATAAGCGGAAGCGCAAAACATATAAAACATAACTCGACGGCCATACGCCGGAGTTCATAACTTGACGAGCCACCCGCTCGGAGAACACCAAATAGAATAGTTCAATAATACAGAAAGAGGTAAAGGTACAACTCAACGGTTTACACAACCGGAGTATGGGGTTTACATCCCAA
>NCQT01033054.1:13563-25800 GCA_002740465.1 Stenocereus thurberi | reverse complement strand
GAACATAAATTGAAACTAAAACCTAAATAATAAAATTTGAGGAAGAAAAATGAAGAATTTAAGTAAAAAGAAGAAGAATTAGAGAGAGAAGATGGTTATGGAGGATGGGTGAAGGTGAGATGAGTTTGAAGAAGAAGAAGTGGAAAGGGATGAAATTTATGGAAGAAAAGGAAGAATTAAGCGACGAGGAAGAATTTTGAGTGAAAATGGAGTAAAAACAAGAAGAAATAAGGAAGAATTAGAGGTTTAGTAATGGTGGGTTTAGAGAGAGAAAGAGGGAGGTAAAGAGAGAAAGAGTCGAAGACAAGGAAAAGATTGGTGAAAATAGAGGTCGCCACAGTCAAAACCCTTGATCGCAGCCTGTAGCAGTTCACCACGGTCCGTGGCAGTGGCCATGGGCAGACCGTGGTGTCTGCTGACACCAAAATTTTTTGGTTTCCTGGTTTGGCACCCCATGGCCTTGGTGCTAGGCTGCTAGCCGTGGTGCCAAATAATTTTTTTTTCTCCAAAGAAAGAACAAAAGAAAATAATGAAAATCAAAGCAAGGGCTTGGGTTGCCTCCCAAGAAGCGCTCTTTTAAGGTCAAGAGTTTGACCATAGTTCTATGCTTGATCCGGATTAGTGAGTGTATAGACATTATTTTTATCGCGGACCACAAAATTGAATTTCTTCAATCAAAGTACCATCTCAAAAGCTCTAGTTGAAGGTCCTTCGTCGTCATCAATTGATGCCATAACGTACTATCAGTGTATAAGATAAACCACTTACATAGCCCATCAGACTAGCTACTATTACCTTGTTCNNCCCCCAAATCAAAATCTACGTCAAATCCTTTCATAAGGGGGCAAAGAGAGAACAGTTTGAGCAAACCTGTAATAATCACTCATAGCAGATTCATAAGAAGCATGGGCCTTAACCTTGGGTATACTAGGCGGCATAGGAGCAGCAAACTCCACCTTAACATACCTTTGGTAGGGGTCCTCAGTCTAAATCCAATCAAAATTAGGAGGATCGTGACAAGTCAAGATATCCTTCATGTCAATCTCAAGGGAAGGGGGGAATTCATCTAATAGAAAAGAATTAGAAGAAACCACTTTCTACTTGATATGGCAGAACATAGCATAGCACCCTTATCCTTCAAATATTATACGCCCCCTCTTACATCAATATGGCAACCTGCGGTGGTCATAAAGGGCCTACCTATAATAATTTAGTCATCATTGGTCACGGTCATATCGACTATAATAAAGTCTTCCAATATCCAAATATCTCCTATTTTGACTGGCACATCTTCCAATTTGCCTATGTGTTGCATTTCATAAACGTCTGCTAACTGTAGTGAGAAGGGTGCATGCTATAATGGCCCCAAGTGAAGCTTATGAAACAAAGAGTAAGGCATTGAACTGACGCTTGCACCTACATCACATAAGGCTCTCTCAATTTTCACCTTTCCCACAATACAGGGGATAGAGAAGCTACCTGGATCAGGAAGCTTAGGTAAAAAAATTATGGAGATCTCTAAACTTTCATTCTCTACAAATGTCACAACCTTGCCACCATCATTTCTTTCCTTACTCTCAATCATGATTATTTCTCAACCCTCTTCAATTGGTATGTCCTTGGGGTTAATAAAGTCCTCTACTCATTCCTTCAGGGTGACACAATTATAATGCTCACGAGCGTTAGGTTCGAGTTTGCTAGGAATTCTATCCAGGGGCGTAGATGAAAAGCTAGCTTGTTGGGTAATTTGAACTTCCAATATCTTATTGTGAGTAGTAAGCATACTAACCTTAGAGGCTAATTGCTTAATATACTCATCCTGCTTTTGATGTGCGATAAGCATACTTTCCATCATAGCCTCTAAATTGGACTTTTACGGTACTTGTAGAGGGAAAGGAAGTCTTTGAAAATCAGGGGGTGGCCTAGCATTCATTAAGGGCATATTTGGAGGGTTTGGATTAGACCTATATGAGAAATTCGGATAATTCCTCCAACCCGGATTGTAGGTACTGGAGTAAGGGTCATTGGCCGGTTTCCGGTTGAAATTTTGGACATAATTGACTTCACTAGAGTCTTGGAAAAAAGGACTCCCAACTTGATAATTCAAAGTCACATGTTTAATAGAACCATAAATTTCATATAGGGGAGGGACACTAGAATTCATAGCATTAACATTTATACGGTCCAACCTTTGAGTCATAGCATCAACTTTAGCAAAAAGCAAAGTAAGTACATCAACTTCAAGCTTACCTCCAACCAGTTTAGGTTGGCCTCATTCGGTGGACCGTTGGAAATTGGTGAGTGTCATCTGCTCAATCAAATTATAGGCCTCGTCTTCAGTTTTATTCATCAAAGTTCCTCCTGCCGCCGCATCGATAGTAGACCTTACAGGTTAGGTCACACTATTATAGAAAGCTTTAATAATCATCCATCGTTGAAGACCATGATGGGGCATAAACGCAATGGATCCTTAAACCGCCCCTAAGCGTCTTAGAGCATCTCATCATTCCTTTTCGTGAAGTTGGTGATTTGATTCTTCAAACTTGCCATTTTGCTCGGTGGGAAGAATTTGATGAGGAAAGCTCTAGCATGCTTATCCCACGTGGTGATACATCCCAAAGGCAAAGAATGCAGCCAAGCTCTTGCCTTATCCCTTAGTGAGAAAGAAAATAATCATAGTCGAATGGCATCGGTGGAGACTTCGTTAAGCTTCAACGTGTCGCACACCGCTAATAAGACCGAAAGGTGTAAACTCGGGTCTTCTAAAGGGGTGCTTCCAAACTGGGATTGTTGCATCATGGAAATGAGAGTCGGCTTAAGCTTAAAATTATTTGCATCAATGTTAGGGCGAGCGATGCTTGAGGTGATTCCTTGGACTCCAAGGGTAACAAAAAGAAAATCCCTACGTATCCTCCTTTGGTCAACTCCTCGTCTCGCCATATTTGTTGAAGTTCTTCTTGCCTCGTGTCTTTGTTCTTAAATCTTTTGCTTTTTCCTCCTTATGCAGAAAGTCCTCTTGATCTCGGGATCAGATTCGTATAGAAATGGGCTTCGCATAAACGGGGAAGATTCCTGCAAGAGCTATCACCAACACTACCAATGCAATCAAACAAGAAAATAAAAAAAAAATAACAGACAACAAATAAAATACTTAGTCACTTTCGTAAGACTAACTCAATAGTTAACAAATTGGTCCACGACAATGGCGTCAAAAACTTGCCCACTACCCGCAAGCTCACGGGTGTCATAGTATAGCTAAAATATCGTCCTCAGGAGCCAAAGTAATCTATCGAGTCCTTTCGATTAGAAAATGCTAAGCAATCACTTAATCGATGAATTTTGATTTAACAACTTCTAATCAACGGATTCTAAATTCAATCAAAGAGAAACGCCTAGGGATTTATTTAGTTAAGAAAATGTTGGATCAATATGATTAGCATGTGCTTTTCCCTAATTGGATTATTCCAAGGAATTGCAATCTATCTAGAATTTAGTCTATTCTCTCGAAATTGATCAAATTTGTCTAAACTAAGCAAAAGTCGTTCTTTCAAACTAATTTGTCTAATCTAAGTTCAATATTTTTGATTACTCTCTCGTCCTCCTAACATGCAAATCTCTCTTTCGAGTCATCGCCATATTAGGTCTTATCAAGAAGTCTAACAATCAAATTTTACCTTTCAGTTCTTCATGTAATTGTTTCAAGGGTGCAAGCAAAACTTGGTCAAAATCCACTCACAACATGATAATCACTTGATAAAATAAAATCAAATCAATCATGAAACAAAAGCACAATTCTATTGAATATACCATGATCCAACTACACTTCTATTAACAAACAAATCCCTAGATAAGATAAACTACTCACTCATGATTAAAAATTAAACAACTAACCAATAATTCAGCAAAATCTGAGAGGGAAGGACTTGACAATGATAACCTTTAACAAAGTCTTTAAACTGCGAACAAAACTAAACTCTTCACTCAAGATTTCTCACTTGCACAAAAATCAAACTAAAATCCTAACTACAAAAAGTAAAATTTTCAAAAGGAAAATGACTATCTATAATGTGCTTCTTCTCTTTTCTGCTGCTGAGGGACGAGTTTATAAAGAAGAACACGAGTGAGGCCACAGTAACTAGTATACAATAGTTACCATATAGCCGAAGAAAAATGAAGAGGTCACAGCTACCAGTATACCATGGTCCATGCAGGCACCACGGGCAGACCGTAGTCTTGGCTAGAACCAAATTTTATATTCTTCTCTTGCTCCACGTGCATAACATCTCATAGGCATCTGCGAGGATTCAAAATACACTCAAATGAGGTCAAATGTTGGGTAAAAATGATCCAAATTCCTACAAAACATAGAAAAGAACCATACCCAAGCGTAAAACGAGAATAGGAGTATAAACGATAATTTAATGCATATAATTCTCCTAAAAATGTAGCAAAATGACCCCAAAATGATATATACGATAAGCACTTATTAATATGCAATTTCTTGCATCTTGGATGAAATGTAAAGTTTTCATGCAAACCTGCCAATTTCAAGCACTTAGAAAATACTCCATACACATCACAAAAATGAGAGGTGAGATAGGATCACCCTGTCTCCTTCCACTCATCCCCTTAAAAAAACCAAAACTTCCTCCATTGATAGATATGGAATACCTAGCTGTAATCACACACTCTATTATCCAACTAATAAACTCTTCAGGAAAATTTATTCCCCTAATTATATTATCAATAAAATCCCAGCTTAATGAATCATATACCTTCATAATGCCCAACTTCATGAGAACTCTTGGCTTAATATTCCTCCTATTATGATGCTGAACATGTCTTGGTAAATCATGATGCTATGTTATGATATTTCTACCCTAAAGGAATGTTGCATGGCTTTTATCCACCAAATAAGAAAAGGCTCGTTTAAGTCTAGAACAAATAACCTTGGAAATGATCTTATAAATGACATTACAGCAAGCAATAGGCCTAAAGTCCTCAACCAAATTTGAGTTCGCTTTTTTTCGACCAAGTGTGACTGTGGTGGCATTGATTTGTTTCAACACCCTCCAATTCTTGAAGAAATCTATCACAACATCAAGAATCTCTTGACCACGCATAGACCTTGCATCTTTAAAAGATTGATTGGAGAAATCATCTAGTCTAGGGATTTTCATACTTGGAATGCTCCATTAAGCATTTTTTATCTCAACATCAGAAGGGATTCCAATGAGCCACTGCCCTTGACTTTCAGTGAGAAGTGGTGCTATTGCCATAATAACCTCTTCTGCATTCCCTGTAGCTGAAGATTTAGTACCTAGACAAGGAGGTATAATATCTCACAAAAGTTTTCCCACCCTGATCAAAGCCTTTAACTCTACTACCCTGATGATCTTGAACGTCATAAGCTCTATTTTGCTGGATCCTTGTCTTGATGCAACTATGGAAGACATTGAAATTGGTATCCCCATGCTTTAACTAGTGAGCTTTGGCTTTCTGTTTAAGAAAACTTAGCATTGCCTCATTCTTTAAATTAAAGTTTTGTGCAGCCTCACATTCCAATCTAGCTAGATCAGTATTCATTGAGTCTGCATCAAGTTTCCTTTGCATAGCTAACATGTATTCCTTTGCTTTAGCGGCATGTATCTTTATATCAGAGAATTGTTGTTTGTTTTAGAGCTTTAAGAGCACCTTTTACATTCCTTAACTTAGACATCACCTGAAACATTTTTGTCCTTATTGTTTTGTGTTCTAGTGCTACCTCACACTGATCGTGAGAACTCCACATATTGAAATATCTAAATGACTTAGGGCCTAGTGTCATTTCAAACAATTTCACTATTATTACAGAGTGATCAAAGATCCTTCAGGGACAAATTGTGTATAATTATCCAGAAATTACATCATCCATTCATGGTTGACTAATATCCTACTGATTTTTGGAAAAAACCCTTAGGCATATATGATGCCTATTGTTCCAAGAAAAGAATTTCCCATTGAACCTCAGATCTTGTAGCTCAAAAATCCTCTAGACAATGTTTAAAAGGCATGATCTCACTCTGAGTAGGTATCTTGGCTCCATTTCTTTCAGTTGTTGATAGAACATTGTTAAAATCTCCACAGACTGCCCAAGGATCATTTAAATTCTTCTCACATCTTCTCAAACCAATCCATGAAGATAGCCTTTCCTCATTATCATTAGCTCCACATACAAGGGCAAAAAAGAAATTTTGTTTCCCAGTTATATGCCGCACATAACAATGGATGTACTACACAAACATCTCAAGTACACAACGCTGCAACACATTTGGCAGCCAAGTCAACGGGATTCTTTGTCTTCTACTCCAACTAATATTCGAAACGTAGCACCATCTAGAGAAAACATTACCTACTTCAAAACCTATATTTTGCTTATTGACATTTGTTTCAAGAACACCAAATAAACCTAACTTATTGTGAATAAGAGAGCTCCTTATTTCTTTTTGCTTATTCAGGTAATTGAGCCCTCTTACATTCCAAAAGCCAGAATTATCGATTTGGGTAAAGAGTCAATGGTTCCTCTCCTTACAAAGCTACTTCCCCTAAAACACACAGAGGTTCCAAGATAGCCTCTGGACTATTCAATCAAATGTCAAAAGAGTTCAGCTTAGACAACTCATGCCAACTTGATTGATGAGCCCTTGCGACTCTCACTGGAGTGACAAAATCACCCTTTTGGTTCTGCAAATTTGTCGATGATCTGGTTGAATCTGTGCTTGCTCCTCATTTTACTAAACATTCTAATCTTATGATGGAATAATAGTGTCGCTCCTCACCTATCTTTGCACCACATTTGGTCTTCTCTTGTAATTATCTATGGAATGCCCGCACATGTTACATGTCTTGTGTGTCGTTGGCTGCCATTCATATTGAACTGGTTGAATAACTTCATTTCCTTTTTCATTTTCAAATGTAATTTCCTCTTTGATATCTTGGTTTACATGTATTTCCACCAAGCGCCTAACATAACCCCATCTCACCGTTTAACAATAATGTATTACCAACCTGATTTGCCATTAATCGATCCCTCCAACTAGCTTGTTACTGCTCCGGTGCCCATTGATCCTCTTTAGTTAGAATTTCAGATTCAATAACTGAGTCTAACAGTCCATATCTCTGATCCCACCTTTCATTGCAGGAAATCATGCACACAGCTTCTAAAACGTTATTCAACTCCTCCGAAACCTGAAACGCTCGACATTTGCAAAAACTACCTCTTTACAATCGATGTATGCTAGATTGTAATCTATTAAGCTCTAACGCACGACGAACACTCACTGTAGGTTGTCTTCTGACTCTCATCGCGTTCATCATGGCTGGTTCATGTTAGAACAAAGAAGCAAGTTATCGTGCATCGACAGCAAATGAGAATCGCCATTAGTTTAAAATTGTTTGATGAAAATTATTATATTATATGAGTACATAGATTTGTCGTAAATTATATAAAGATTGCATACTTATTTTAAGAATACTATTAAAATTAAAAGACAAATTTTTATATCTAATATATTCTCATATTTAATTTTTACTTTATCTTTTGATTAAAAAAGAAAGCCTGTCTCATTCTTCTCTTTACAACCCACAAATAAATAAAAACTATTCTATGGTAAAGAACCTAACTTTCACAATTTACTACACCATCTACTGGTAATATTGATTTCTAATTCACTAATAACTACCCAAAAATATATATTTTATGCATTTTGTTATAATTATTTCCAAAATTGAATTAATATGCAATCTATTGCCAACGATAAAAGAAATTATTGTGCTGATAATATGCAATCTATTGCCAACGATAATTGCAAACTATTTGTATATCTTACATATCATTTAAAAAAATTCATTTAAAATTTAATTTACAACAATCATAGCATATAAAATATAAATTGTTGAAAAATGATAATATTCGACAATAACCTAAATAAATGCGTGTTTACAAGTGCTCATTTTGTGTGTATACAACAGTTACAGCTATATTAATATATCTCCATACTTAATTACAAATAACCTCCAATTATATAAACTCATTCAGCACCATTCAACTTTCAACATATTTTAATATATTTTAATAATAATATCAGTAAATATTTATCATAAATCTAAAAAATATGCCTGTGATATTGGCCTTATTTGATAATCAGCTATTAGTTATTTATATTAGCTATTAGCTGTTTAGATTAGTTGTTTACATTAGCTGTTTGAATTAACTATTTCTAGAAAAAGTGTTTGGTAAAAGTAGCTGGTTTTAGAAAATATGTTTGACAAAATTTCATTGATGCTATTTCTCTAAAATACTTTTCAATTGAATAAGTTTTTATCTATTGATCTTCTTATTTTGTTTTTAAAAAAATTAATATATGTCATACAAACAAATTAGCTTCATCCTTGAAACTTTATATTTTATTAATTTAAATAATTTGTGTTCATTAGTTATTTTCTTTTGTTTTCAATGTTTGCTTATATAATGCCTACATCTTATAACCTTTGTTATTTTTAGAGAGCTTATTTTTTTATGAATTGTAATTAATATGAACTTACATCTATATTTTTATCATGAATTGAAATATATATGAATTTCAAATAATTTAATTTTCATCAACCCAAAAGAAAACTAGGAATAGAGTTTATTATTGACAATAGGGAGGGTGGAGATGAAGGTGGGAAGATCGAGTAGAAGAAATTGGAGGTAAAAATTATCTAAGATTTAGGTAAGATAAGAAACTAAAAATAAAATTTATTAATGTCATGTATGTAATTTTGTTAAACTTTTAAACAATATTGTAATTTTTATAAATAATTATTCTTAGAAGACTAATAAAAATTACTGTTTAAAAAAGAATGATTTAGGGCAGAACTCGTCCAAACCCGAGGAACAGAACACACGTACCCCAATATCTTCTTCTTCCCAAAACCTCGATCAGTGCAGGCTAAACACAGTCACAAACACACAGACACAGTAGCCTTGGAGCAGCAAGTAGCACTACCTATCCACTTCTGGATTTATACATTTACCTCTGAAACCCAGAGAGAGAGAGAGAGAGAGAGAGAGAGAGAGAGAGAGAGAGATGCAGGGAATAGACGAAGTATTAGGGGAATTTGCGACTCACATAATCATCTCAAAATTAGACCCAAATGACACTGCTAGAATTGCCTGTGTTAACAAGATGTTCAACTCTTGGGCTTCGGAAGATTGCTTCTGGTCTCTTCACTGTGCCAGTGACCTTTTTCTCTCCTCCCCCGTTGACCCTTTGGGCAACCCTGCTCCCTCCTTCAAGGTATCTTAACAATTTCTCCTTTTGGGGTCCAATATTACTTGAAATTTTTGGAATTTTGTAAATGCTCTTTTGAAATCGCGGGGTTTTTATTGGTGGGTTTTGCTTGGTGGGTCTATTTATTTGGGATTTTGGTGGGTCTTAAGAGATGGTTCTGCTCTGTGAATTTGAGTAACTGAGATTGTCAGAGGTTTTATCAAATTCTTTGATTGCTGATTGCAACCCTAGAATTTTGAGTGTCTTTTATGATAGAATTGTGGGTATTGGACCTTATTTTAATGGTCTGATATGGTTAGGGGATCATGAGAGTTGTGACGGAGGATTTTTGTTTGTGAACTTGATAGGGTGAAATAAAGGGCAGCTTTAATTTGTTTATTGGGAAGGATACTGTTATGCGGAAATGGATGGGAAGGATTTTGTTGGATAGTGGAGTGGATGCAGTGACTTGTGTTGTCAAAGTGACTTGCGTTTGAATAATGATCGTGTTCTTTAAGTAGCATATGGTTGGGACCCTTAGGAAAGAAAATTCAAAATTGTGATGTTTTGGAGTATATAATGGTGTTGCAGGTATGCCACATAATCCCCTTTTTTGTATAAATAAACGCCTAGGTGAACACAATCAAAAATATAATGCTTTCAATATCTTGTAATCGAGCAGGTTGCATATTTAGCAAGCTATCATTTATGTGTTGAATTGTGTATGTGTATGAGTTTTAAGATGAGTTGGGAACCATTTTGATGTTAGTAGTTCCTTTGGTAGAATTATTGCTTCTGGCTTCTTAACGATGTCTTTCTCTTTTCATGTGCTTTAAGACATATAACCCATTTCTTCTGCTTTATGATGTAGCCAAGTTGCGTGCTTCACTGCTTGCTGATCTTGACCTGGTCACTTCTTTTTGCTTTAGGCTGCTTATCAGCTATGGAGGGAAACCTTCAGCTTGTATCCTTGGGCCCTTGTGAAACGGGTGAAGATGTGTTGGGACAAACTTAAAAGTTGGTTGGGAAGCAATTTTCCTGAGGTTTTGGCAACATTGCATAGGGGTGCAACTGAAGAGGAGTTAAATGAGGCAGAGAAAAGATTGAAGGTGAAGTTGCCTCTTCCTACAAGGTTAATTTATCGTATGCACAATGGTCAGGAGTTTTCAGATAAATTATTGGGCCTTATTGGAGGGTACTGTGTCTATGGTCACTTGGTAAATGTACATATGTTGACCCTGCGGCAGGTTGTCAGGGTGACTAGACAGGTTACCCGTGACTTGGATTTCTCTAGCACTTCCAAGTATGTAACTATAGCTGCCTCTCATATGGGAAAGGTTTTTTTCCTCAACTGTTCCAACATGCAACTTCATGTTGGGACTGCAAATCTTAGTAAACAGGAAGAAATGATGCCCTGTGTACCAACTTCATTGTTGAAGTCCAGTGGTGATCAACAGTGTGATGGACTGTTGTTGTGGTTGGAAGAACATGGCCGCCGTTTGGAAAGTGGAATGATTACAGTTCGTGAGGAAGAAAATGTGAAAAGTATTTGTCAGTTTCCAGAGAGACCACCTCTCTGCACCACTGCAGTCACAAATGGCGTCCATGTGAGCTACTATTGTGATATTTAAAATTGTGCATCTAATATGTCTTCTAATGGGTGCAATAAACTGTTGGTTTTGATTATTGAAACTATGCATGTTATAGAGAGCTATGGAGTGGAAACTCTGTACTTGCCTTAATTCATTGTGTTCCAGTCTATTGCATAAAGTGATAGGTTGCTTACATGTGTAGTGCATTAAAAATGATAACTTATTTGTACTTTTGTTGGGATGCGATCGTGGATTGAGCTTGAGCAAATTGTCTCATTGTCAAGGAAGGAAGTCAAATTTACTTCTGTATTGACCAAATCTGCATTTCATCCAGCTTAGGTTGCAGAGACTTGGAGGTGCATGCAATTAATTTAAAGCTAAGAGTTGTGGTTGTCTGCTGAATTGAGAAATCCATGTAAATTATAATTTTAATATTTAATAAAATTCAAGTTATTCAAAAAATGTTCTGTTTGTGATACTTGACAATATGGATTTTAACAATTCACTAATTATTCATCATAGATAAGACTCCTGAATATTTTGACGGGGAAGATATGCATTGACTTTCCTGTATGTGAAATCTGAACACCTATAAGCCTAGTGCCTTTGTGATAGATTGTAACGTGTGACATTGTAATATACATCTCATGGATGATATTCTGGGTGTGATTTTCAAAACCATGTTATACACTGTGTCGCTGGACTTAGCTATGAGCACACGGAATGAAACTTGCTCATTTTCGAAAAGCCTTGCATCTGTTTGGTCTAAGATGAAGTATCAAATGTTTATACTTGTGTCAGAATATCAAATTGTCTGAAATGGTTACTTGATATAAAATGAGAAGTCTGAGTAACATAGGTTGGATGAGAGCTATCATTTTATCACAAGCTGGATTCCATAATCCATTATGCAACGGGAACTACATCCTGCAATAACGTATATTTGGTTTCATCTATCCAAGAGTAGGCATTTAACTAGTTCGCTCGATGGAACAGTAGATTATAATGAATTGGTGTTGAGTAAGAGGTTCTTGGACCAATGTGTGGTAATCACTGGTTTCAATGTTTGTATCCTGATGGTCATTTTGTTTTCGATGACATCAAAGTTCAGTTGTTAAGCTTGACATGTCGAACACATTCTGCTTGAATATGAAGTTAGCTTTGTATTGAACTGCATCAAAATCTTTTGAAGTCTTTTACTCCTGTTGTTTCTAGCGTTGTTGTTTTCATCTCCTATTGCCTAACTTCCAGCACAATAACATATCCAATTTGACATTTTACTTGGCCTTAATACTCGCGAGATGTTCTCTCCACTTTGTTTGGTCAAAAATTCCTCTTATTGCGTTTGGGGG